>CAEFZY010002374.1:0-66857 GCA_903066815.1 Brachyrhaphis roseni
ATACACTTCGCCTTCTTCTTGCTTGTGTAATAACAATGCGTATTATTATGTTAATAATAATAAAAACATGTATTATATTTATAATATATAATATTGTATTTATAATAATAATAATAATAATAATAATAATAATAATAATATAATTATAATTAGAATTACTAATAATTATTATTTAATAATAATAATTATCATAATATAGTTGTTGTTTTATTATTATTATTATTATTATTATCATCATCATCATCATCATCATCAAGGAATTGTAATAAAAAACACACGTATAGTTGACAACTGAAAAGATCTGAAGTTGTTATAACCAATATAATTATAATGAAGTATTCTTAACCTCATTATGAAAACTTTATGAATCTGATTTTTTTTATTTTATTTTTGCATTGCAGTTTCTCAACTCAATTTAAAAAAAAAGATTTTGTTTTGATCATGTTTTTCACTTTATTTATTCAGGAAAAATGCACAAAATTCATGTTAAAATGTTATTAATACCTATAAACTTTGTCCAATTTTGTCCTAGGTTCACACTAAATAACTCAAAGGGGAAAAAAACACAGAAACACCTAAAAGTCAGAAGTTTCATGATATATCAAACTTAAATAAAAAAGTATTGGAATCAGTAATTGTATCATCGATACCATTTTGATTTTCTTATCCAATTGATACCAGAATATGCAGTATCACACACCTTTAGTGAAAAATTTATGTCATCAGAAAAGCAGCGTACAGTAGTGGGCAGAGACAGTGTCGTATCCTCTATGATTCAAAATTGAAGTAACTTCTGTTACTTCAATTTTCTACAAAATACTACAAAATACTACATCTCATTAAAATGACTTCAGTAGGGAATGATTCAAAAGTTTTTAAACTTTTGTAAGCCGTGTATATTACTGGCTATGTAGGTGAACACTTGTGTGGCTTAATTAAATGCAGATAAGTTGCTTAAACTTACCTTGGTATAAGCAATCCTCATCACAGACTGTAAAATATATATTTTAAATGTTTTAAATCTAAAATGCACAATAACACCCCCAAATAAACTGGAGCAAGTTAAACTGGTTTGTGTCGTACTTGTCGAAAGGCTTTTAATTTTAAGCGGCTACAGTGTTTCCGGTGAGACTGTAACCTCGGTTACTTGATAACTTGACAGGTACACAGTAAAGCGTGGCCGCGGCTCCTCCCCCAACAGAGCTAGTCAGAGCTTCGCTACTGCTAACTGAACTGCGGACTACAGCAGGGAGGCTGTTCTTTGGCTCCTTACTCGTAGGTGGAAGTTGCAGTGTTGCGCTAACACGAAGGCCTTTTTTGAGCATATTGTCGACTACTGCTGCCATACCTAAGGTGAATTGCACCAATTTGTTAGTCATTTGTAGTTACTGTTAGCTAGTTTTGTCGTTTGCCTAGCTAACTAAGTTAGCTAGGCTTATTGGTATTCGACATCAGTTTCAAAACAAAGCCCGCAAAATCGAGAATCCGAGACCCAGCTGTCACTTGCAGACTAACTTTTTATGAGTAAATCTAGCTGTTTGAAACTGTCAAGGAAAAATCGCAATAGCATTCTCCAGTTCTAGATGTTTTGCAGGTATGCTTAATGCCTAGTTATCTTTAATTTGCTGACGTTTAGGATTATAATCTGAAGAAACTGCGAGTTTGGCCGTGAAGCTGTTAAACTGATAGCTAATCAAGCCTCTAACCTTGAGCTGCGGTGTTCTGTCGATAACATCAGAGACAGGCTTTCTTGAAACTTGGAAATCAATGTCCGAGAAGAGTTCATCGTCCGGTTCGGATGAGGATGTGGACCCAGAATCCGGTCAGCCTGTGGAGTTCGGAGGAGTTTTAAGCAAAGTAAGTTCTGGCGAATCGACGCACATATTGTCTCAAAATAATATGTAAACGCAACCCTACAAGACTCACAAGTTAATAGCCGCGTGACTTTTGTTTATCTTTATTTCTCATTTTAAAAACCACAATGCTCATTGATTAACACAAGTACTGAAGTGCATGTAAATGTGCCAGATTGGGACATGGAGGCTAATCTCAATTTAAGGTCCCATAGATGGCAGGTTGATGATATAAAACAAGATTAGAAAGTTAAACCACACAGTTAGTTAACTGAAAAATGTTTAAATAAAGTTCCTCTGGAAAAAAAATCCCTCAGTTTGACTAATATTTGTTAAGTTTTCGTGTATGATTTTTGTATTGCTGGCATTCTGGTTTGTGTTGACCAGACAGTATTTCAAATATAACAAAGTCCTGCCTGTCATGTATATTCTTGATGACTCATAAGTGAAACTATTTCTTATCTTTAGGTTTCCTTATATTTCTTAAGTTCACAATTAAATTGAATATTCTTAATATGTGCAAGTTGTGAATCCATAATTACACCTAAACACGTATATAATGTACTGCTGAAAGTCCTTTATATATCTCTGCAACTTCTGGATCTCTATTTATAGACAGGCAAACAATTTTGTTCATCCTGAGTTGCAAACGTGCTTTACATAACTATTATAAAAGACAGTCCTTCTTTATTCCACTGCTCAGCTTTTACAGGTATATAAACAACAGTGTCATCTACGTACATCTAACAAGTAACAGAATAGAAAAATATACTTTAAAGAAATTCATATACAGGATGAAAAGTATCTTAAGGGACACCAACGTTGTTGTGAATTACTTCAGAAAATGTAATTCCTTCAAATTGTTATCTATGACGTCATGAGGTTTTAGCTTTTAATTCACCACCTGAAAAGTACATTTTAATTAGTTACTGAAAAGATTTTTGATTGCATTTTGGAGCTATAACTACATGCTGCTAATTTTATATATATATTTTTTTTGTGTGTGTGTGCTTTCAGTGGACGAATTATATACACGGATGGCAGGACCGATGGGTTGTGCTAAAAAACAACACACTGAGTTACTACAAGTCGGAGGATGAACGGGAGTATGGCTGCAGAGGTTCCCTGTGCCTCAGCAAGGCTGTCATCACAGTAAGTGCCAACCTCAGGGGGAGGAACAAAATGTCATTCAATTTTGCATCTGTGCAACATGTCTGCTTTTTCACCAGATATCTTGGTTTAATCTCAAAGAACAAATATATGGTTTTAAATTATGCCAAGACCAATAAAATAGGAGAGTTATTATATTTAAAAAGCCAGCATTATGGCCCCTCAATTTACATTGAAATCTTGGCAAACCTGTGAATGAAATTCACAAAGAATTGCAATGAAGCTTTAAATAAATGTTTCTTGGTGAGTACTCTGCCTTTTATATAGTTAGAGGATCTACAAATTAAGTTGCAATAGTCCTTTAGGTCATGTTCCTTTTTCATAGAATAAAAGTTTCACTGTAAAAAGAGGCAATATCAAAATCTGCCTTGCCATAAAAGAAATTCTGCTTTATCAAGCTAAGTTCTTAATAATATATTTGTAAGTATAATACTGTTTCTGAGGGAACAGTAAAGCCGGTAGGTTAATCACAGATCAAGTGACTGGAGCGTAAGTGGCAGCTGCAGATTTGTCGTAGTAACAGATCTATAGGGAAATTTTCTTCCATCGTTATTTTAATTCGGTTTCAGCAGACAGTTGGATTTCTTTAATCCATTTACTCTTGGGTATAAAGATAAGAGGCTAATGAAGTTGTTAGGAGCACAAGGAGGTAGTCACTTAAACGACCCATGTAAAATGACATGTTAATTTCCACTTGTTATTCACATCACAATGGCATTTAGTCAGTCATTGAGATTGTTTTAATAATAACACCCTCAGGCTTTTTAAAAACGACTTGTTTACTTGAAATTGATGTTTTCTCCTGTTAAATGTAAGTTTGATCCATACAGTGTTGTCACTGGTCTGGCATTTTCCCTTTGCAAGTGAGACATGCTGAAATTCCACACTCTAGTTAAATATTCACTCCTGTTTGAGCTACAGCAGCCAAACAAATGGTTTTACTGTGATTTTTTGCACTTTTTTCCTCCTGTGGGATTATTTGATTTGGAACTGGATTAAAACTGTACAATTAAAGCTCCTTTCTGCTGTGAACAGAATGGAAACCCCGTGCAGCCAGGGTCTGCTAAGAGTGTTACAGGAAGCTAATTGTTTACAGCTTTATCATAACTCTTGGTGTTGTGAGAGTGAGGTCTGAGGACTTGCAGAAAAAAAAACAAACTTATTTTTTTCTATTTCTAACTTATCAGTTTGTTACTCACTGGCCAGCAATGAATGCACAGCAAACCGCCCTCATGCTTAAGCACTAAAACCATAAAAGCATCGCAAACAAAACTTTTGAAAGGTCTGTCAAGCTCAACTCTGAGATAATCTGAGATAATATTTGCAGTTGCTGTTTCCATTTACTCACATGTGTGTATTATTGGGGAAAGTCGTGTGAAACTTTGTTTACATTTTTGTTGGCAAATATTAATCTGTTAAACGGTGGTTTGGACGTTACATGAAGTTTTTTGGAAAGCTAATCAAACACCATGGATAATTAGCATCTACGGAGACAACACTAGGGTTCTACTAATAGGCAAAGAGTGAAGACAAAGCCACTGTGTTTGTGATGTACTTTGTGAAGTCAGATGCTGGAGGAGGAACTTTATACTTGTATGTCACACTTTCTGTGCCAATCCTTTATTTTGTGGCATGCAATAAATGCGAACGTCCACTAAAGAAGAAATGTTCTTTTGCCTTCTACATTCTTACAGAATTGGTTGCTTAGAATAATTGATTAAAAGAAAAATGATTGAAAATATGACTAGTTATTGCCAGTATTAACAGAAGACACTCAAACTACGACCTCCCGTGTGCTTACAGATGAGGTTTTTCTTTCCTGTACGCAGCCTTTTTGCACAGCAGTGCTTACACAATGAGAAAAAGAAATGAACGAACCATAAAGTCGAGTGTAAAGCAGAGGTTTATGGTCCGTGTCTGATACTGCACAGTAAGATAGATGGCTGTTCTCTCTCTACCCCAGTAACAGTCACGACTCGATGCTCCTAAGTGTTCTCCCCGGATTATCTTCAGGTTCTGGTTGGAAACAGGGTAGCTTTTCTAATGTAACACCAGCCTGCAAATTGAAATTACTGAGATTTATATATATATAAATATATATATTATTGAGCACTGAAATATCATAGAAAACCTTTGACCCAATTGGCAGTTGCAAAGTGCAGCTTGTGAAATCTACTATCAACATGAAAGTGTCTCAATCAATGTTGCATAAAGTTCTGCAGGCTCAGACTTGGTGATCAGGGTCTGGAGGGATGTGACTGTCTCCAGCAGCAGCAAATAAGGCAGCACATGAGCGTCATTCTGCAAATGAAATTAAACTTAGCTGGCGGAAGGTTGTGTCAGCTGACAGAGCAGCTGGATTCTTGTTGGTCCTGGAGGGAAAAAAAGAAAGAAAAACCTGACAAGAAAACTTGTATATTCCTGTGTGTTATTCCTTCCTGTGAACCTTTTGCAAAGCTGAACTCGTCTCAGCTGAGTGGTCAAATTCCAGTCTGAGAGGAAACGGGTAAAATTCTTTGTTGCACGTGTTTGGGTGCCTAAGGCAGTCGGTGAGTGGAGCAGAGTGGGGGAGCATAATAAGTTGAATAATTCCTCCCATAAGAAAAAAGCAAAGTTGAAATGATCCAGCTTCTTCCTGTAGTAATTAATGTTTAGTTTTCTTTCTTTCTCTTTTTTTTCTCCGCACAGCTCTGCTCCAGTCGTTTCGGGGTGGGACAGGAGAAACAAGACATCAGTTCTCAATTAAAATATCTGTTTATCGTGTATGACATATGGCTTTCTGTCACTGATTGACTCCATGTGTTTCAAGAATGTGTCATTCCTACTCAGTTAGGGTAACAAAGAACTATTGAAGTAGTATTTTGCTCCTATTTCTCACTACTCTAATTAAAGTAAAGGGAAAAGTTCAGATTTAGTTATGTGATTTTGTGTTTGGCTATAGTCCGTTCTGATTCTAAGCGTTCATCATTATTATTCATGAGGCCTCTCCTCTCTTTGCGCAGCCTCACGAGTTTGACGAGTGCCGTTTTGACATCAGCGTGAATGACAGCGTTTGGTACCTCAGAGCAGAGGACCCCGAGCACAGGCAGGAGTGGATCGAGTCCATAGAGCTGCATAAGGTGAGTAGCTTGTTGATTCTCCTTAATAAGCTTACTGTATTTATGTTTTCCTTTCTCGTCACTCTTGATCCATTTGTTTGCATAGTAACAAATTTAGAGATTCAGGAAACGGGTCCATTCACTGCGTCTAAATCCAGTTCTTTATGTGTTTGCATGTAGTTCGTGTGACCCCTGTCAAGATTAAAAACATGTTTTCTTACAATAAACTGAATAATCTTTGTTTGCTATCAGATATTTCCTTGGCTGCTGTATGCACATACCTCCAACATTCAGGTTGAATCAGAGGTCAGTTTTTCAGATCCGACATGGAGTTCTGTGTTTTCTGTTCTGTGAGCTGGGTGTGACAGCAGAAGGATTCGAACACACATGCAGAGTTTGGTACTCAGAGAATGTGAAGAATCTAAGTGAGGTGATGAGGCGGGGGCTTCCCTCTTTCTGATAGTAGGCTGCTGCCCCCTTTAGACGCGTGTTAAATGATGTTTGGCTTCACAGTAAAAGTATGTAGGCCAGATTGAATTTGTTCAGGTTTTGGGTCAAAGTTTGCATTTCGATTCATCTGTTTACAGGCCGAATGTCTCTTCTGCAAAAAAAAAGCCCCGTCTGGCGAGTTCACTTGGCTGGAGTCACATGTTTTGTGATGCGCTTCGTTTGCTGCAAACACAAGAAGATCACATGACTTTGACTTTTACACAGTAAAAGTACTAGATGCAACCATGAATTTAGTGTAGTATTTTTCTGGTAGTGCATCACCAGCATTATACTAACTTCACCAAAATTAAACTTTCACAGGACAAAAAATATGTACATTATTGAAACCAGATATTTACATACATTGTTTGTTAAATATCAGAATAGTGAGAATGATAATGTTATAAAGATACTTTCCTAAAAGTCAGGAGTCTACATGCACTTCCTTAGTTTTTGTTAGAAGTGCCTTCAAAATGTAAAACTTGTGTCAAACATTTTTGATGTCCTTCCAAAAACTTCTCATTATAGTTTTCTGAAATTTTGGCTCATTCTTTCTGACAGAACTGAGTCAGGATTGTAAGCTGCCTCACAAAAGCTCTCTCCAGAAGTTTTTATCGAGCTTTTTGTCCTTCAGCCTCTTTGTGACAAATATGGTGGTGCGCTAGGTGCTATTGTTCATTTGGAAGACCTCCATATTTATGCCCAAACTTTAACTTTCAAGGCTGATGTCTTCAGGTGTTTCTTCTACATTTCAACATAATGTTCCTCCTGCATGATGTCATCTATTTTGTGAGCTGCAGCAGTCTTCCTTACAGCAAAATACCCCATGAACATGAGGGCGCCACCCCTCCTCAGCTGGAATGGTGTTATCAGCATTACAAGCTTCTCTCTTTTCCTCCAAATGAAATGTTTGGTCATTATGACCAATTATTAATTTTCATTAGACCTCAGGACATTTCTCCCAAAAATTAAGGTTTGTGTCTGAGTGAGTTTGCAAATTGCAATCTACCGCTTCTTTTTTATTTCTTTTTTGCTTTGGAAGTAATGGCTTCTTCCTCTGAGTTGCTCTTTTAATCCATGTTGGTACTAGACTTGTTTCCTTGTGGGTAATGGCATTCTCTTACCAGTTTCAGGCAGCATCTTCACAAGACCTTTTACTTTTGCTTTAGGATTAATGCATCAAAACACATTTATCTCTTGGACAAGGAACCTGTCTGCTTCCTGAATGGTGTGATAGGATGGACATTCCTGGAGTTTATTCTGTGCCCTAAATAGATGGACGTGTCGCCTTCAGACCTCTAGAAATTGGACCAGAGGGTGAACGAGACTTGTGGAGGTCCACAATTCTCACTAATACCTTGCCTGGTTTATTTTGGATTTGTCCCTGGATGAAGGAAGCAGTTTGTTTGAGGGGTTGGCTTAAAACATCCTGGGGTGTGCCTCTATTTAACTCAAATGTTTGAGACGCTTATAAGTCATGACATCATCATCTGGGATTTCCTGGGTTGATGTTTGTGTAAACTGCTCTCTTCAAACCCTCTGTGTAATCCTGTTCCATGTCTGAACAATAAAAGTTTTTAACTTAATTCCCAGTAGAATTTCACCGTACTGGTATCTTTGTGGAGCAACTTTGCTTTTCTCTCTGCAGCCTTGTTTGTCTACGTTAAGACTTGCTCCCTCCTTAATTAACCAGAATAAATCACGGAAATGTTAATAAAAACAGTTCATTCTTAATCACTTCTTGCAAATTTTATGTTGCCTCTGTCACTGCTACAAAAAATAACACATCCTGGGTTATTATGCAGAGTGTTTTAGTTTAGGTGTGAGTAATTTCATGAGTTTGATCTATTAGAGTCACAGTGTGAATATTTTGTGACCTTTGGTGACTTGTGACACCACAGTCACACATTAGCCAGTGTATCTGTTCTGCTCCCAAATGGACAAAGTACCATCAACTCAACTTAATAGGATACACTTTTAAGAATGGGGTTGCTTCTTTGCCTTTTTTAAAATACCAGTTATTGTCTGTTATAGATGTGTGTATAAATATTGATTGTACAAATCATGAGGATTTGGATTAAAGAACTGGGGATGGGGACCGAACCCTGCGAAGATAAGGTGCTTAAAGATGGCCGATAATCACAAGTTCAGCTGTTGAACATGTATTAGTTTCCACTTTTCAAAGAGAATCTGCTGTCATTTTCATATCTGTGTTGGAGCATCAGCTTGCTTTGGGAAAACTGTTTCAGTGCAAGTTCATTTGTGTTTTTATACGTGGGTGTGTTTGTGTTGGTGGTGAGAAAAGTGCTGCTGCTGGTTACTGTGATGTTAAGTGCAGCTCCTGATGAATATTGCATGTTTTTTTTTTTCTTCATCTGGACTTTGTGCTGAGAAAATGGATTTTGATGAATATTAGAGAGCTTGAATTTGAGAGAATTGGGAAGAACTCTCGTTTTAGATTGATCATGTGAACAGTATAACTTGAACTCCGGGTGCAGCTGAATAAAAGGAGATGGAAGACGAGTCGGGCAGCAAGACCTAAAGTATAAGATCCAGACAAATGTTGCTCCCTGCCTCCCACTCTTACTCTCCGTCTCTCTCTTTTGCTGTGTCATAATATACAGTAGGCTGCTTCACTCGCCCGCCTTTTTAGTACTTCATTGGTTTGTTACACAAACAGCTCCAGACAGCACTCATCTTTTTTCTAATGCATGCATGAACCCATCATCTTTTACTCCACATTCACTTTTCTGACTGCAAGAGCAGAGAGTCGCTGATGCCTGCACAGTGATGGATGCTGCAAAGAAAGACGGACAAGATGAAATGGTTTCACATGTCAGGGTATGTGGTTTCCTGATATATGCATGTCGAAGAAGAGGTCTCCGTTCATGAGTGTGTGTTTGAAAAGCTTTGTGTGAAAGGAGACAACTTAATTATAAGCAGAAGTCGCCTCTCAGTCTGTTTCTTCTGCTTCAAAGAGCATCCAGTGTCTGCCTCTTATCTAACTGCTAAGAAGCAAACGGCTACTTTTGCCCTATTTCTCTCTTTGCTTCTTGTGTCTGTTTTCCTTCACATGATGAGCTAAGCTAAGCATCTCTCCGTTTCTCTTCTTCACCTCCTTTTCCTCTCTGTCTCATAGTGAGGTGTGTCCGGGGAAACTGGATTTAATCATCTGCATTGTCAGTGTCAGAGAGTGGTTGGGGATCGCCTGGCCATGTTGGGGCCAGCAAGCCGTCAGGACTGCAGCAGTGCCCTGCTCTGCTTTGGCTGTTGGAATGGCCGAATGGTGGGCTTAAAGCATTTTGGCATGCTGCCTGCTTGCTGTAAATTAGCCATGCTCTCAACAGTACCTACCTAGTGTGCCATTGTTCTGACTTGGAGTTATTTTTCCACACCCCATACTGTTTATGTGCATGCAGTTTTTGACATGAATAGCTCAAATGAATCCAGTTTCTGCTGTTCAGAGCGCCCGCACAACGATGAAGCTTGTAGTGCACGATGTGGATATTTCTCAAGCAGCAATCTACTCGGGTCAGAAGTTGCTGTTGTGTCTGTGACTGTGCACCCTCTGATCACTCATTTAACTTGTAAAACCACAAGATCCCATTTCAAATGCAGTGTATGAACGGGTGCTCAGTTTGCATGCTTGTCATGCAGCTGAGCAGGTGCATTAAAATGGCAGTCTGTGCTTTTGTCAAACAGCGTTCAATGTTTTGGTGCCGAGTGGAGTTTTACTATACAGTGATCACACTTTTCTTCATGGATTTAACTTTTTAAGCACTATCACATTCATAAGTGCAAGTGATTTGGATTGTTATCTTACTGAAACATCTGATGGCGACTCATATTTAGTTTAATTAAGCCCACTAGGTTTTTATTTATCTGTGTTACAAAGAAAAGAAGAAGCAATAGCGGTCTGCGGTAGGGATGGAGCAGAGGCACTTCATGATCTTAGAGCCCGTTTGATTTCATAACAGTGTTGATCAGCAGAATTTGATGCAGATAACATGTCGATAATGGTGCACAGTGACCTTTCATTTAAATAACAAATGTGTTGGTGAGTGGAAAGCCACACCCCTTTGGTTCCTCAATTCTGCTGCGGTGTCTCAAAGCACACAGGATCTCAGTGGATCGCCTTGCATGATGGGACAGGACAAAATTATCCATAATGCTGGGGATGTGGTTGTGTGATTATTGGAACCATGACCTAAAAGGGCTGCATCATCTCAGGACTTTGGAAGAGAAATAAAAAGTCTTTGGTTTTATTAATAAAATGTTCTTGAAACTCCGCTCGGCCTTAAAAAAGTATGAATAAAAAAATGCAGTTCATTTTATTTTAGAGCAATGGCTAAGAATGTCAATAACTCTACCACAACTGATTCTGTAAAAGCAATTCATAACGTGGATTTTCTTCCTTTGCTGAATAAATGGCCTCAAATTAAAACAATTTTTAAATGTATTTTTCTCTCTGAGATTATGCTTCTGCAGTAAGCTGACACCAAATGTTGTTTGCTGCTATATTTTCACATCAGTAGCAAACGGCATAAAATATGAACAATCATCAATGCTGACGAAGCACAAAGGATCTTATTTACAATTACCTTATTGATATCTGTGGATCGGGCATGGCACCTGAAACCACAGGTCAGGTCAACTTGACAGTCACGACTGACATTTGAAATGCAAACACTTGTCTCACAGCCTGATGGCTGTTTCACTTTGTTGGTCTAATGAAGAGTGTCTTTTTTTCTGATTATATAATATGTTGCAAAAATGAGCACAAGATGTGGTTGTTCAGTTACGTGGGCTTTTTCTGTGGATTCCAAGTTTATTTAATCATGAAGTTGGTCGTTTCAGTTTAAAGAGGCACTCATTTTAAATGCTTGCACTCATCCCAGGACTGGATCTTCTGAAATGATCTGTTGTGTTTATATTTAAATTTTTGTGGTTTAAAAATGTTTCAATGTATCATGAAATGTCCTGCAGAAACATCTTAGTTTCCAGCAGCCACATTGAACAGAAGAAATGTCCTTTTTCTGGAGGAAACCTGTTTGTCTGGTCCATAATGAACACCGGATGTTGTTTTTTTTAATTTGTATTTTATGTCAGTTTCCTTACTGTGTCACTCTGTTGTAATAGGAGAAACTGCAGCTGAAGCCCGAGTATGTGGTGTCTTAATGTATCGTCACCTGACTCCCTTTCAGTTTAGTCACTGATTTTGAGAATTCCCCCTTCATTCGTTCCCATTGGCCAACAGAACCAGCTCGCAGCTTCTAGCTGATTTTGTAATCAAGAGAAAATTAGACTCTAAGCTGTGACTAAACCTGAGCAAATACCTTGAGACAGGAAACCCTCCCTCCACATGTTTGCATCCTGATTCACATGTTCAACATTTCACAGTTGATACTGCTTGTGCACAGGTATGAGTTTTAGTGACTCACTCTGGTCTCGGATCATGACTTCACTGCCTCTGTTTTGCAGCTTCTGGTGGGACAAACAGATATTTTACTTTGGTGTGTCTGTCAGGGAATGCATGCAGACGAATAGACAATATCTGTAATAAAACTTTTGTTCCTGTGCTGAGCCGGCAGTCGGAGGCGTTGCCTAGTTCAATGATGGCCAGTTAATGGGACAAATGCTCCCATATGATTGGTCATAGATCTCTTTTATAGTGCAGTGCTCTCTTGGTGTCCAGATTTTATATTAAGCCAACGAGTTCTCAAGAAAATGTTGGCCGAAAGCAGAAAATTTAACCGCCCTACTTTAGGTCAGATATACAACACACATGTCACTACATAAAAAGTTGCTACATAAGATGCTGCATTAGGAAAAGAAAAACTTGTCTCTTAAAATGTATAATGAGAAACAAGAGTAGACCTTGATGGTTTTGTAACTTTTCTAGTAATAAAGTATTTATTTCTATTAAAAAACTGATGCATCATAATCCTAGTTATTTAACTTGAAACATTTATTTGGGTTGTAATGAAATAAAATGTATAATTTATTATGGCTGTAATTTACTCATTATAATATAATCTTGTGTTGATATTAAATATGACAGCATTAATTCAATTGGTTTATAGTTTTATAAAACTTGTGAGACTGTTATAATTAAACAAACTTTTTTTTGTTTTACACTCGGATGTTAAATACAGTTTAATCTTTCCTCATCAAGGTGTTTTTTATTTCTGTTTTTATTGTGTTCATGTGTATTTTTGATTTTTCATCCTTCAACTGGTTGTCTTTGACAGTGTTTGTAAAGAGAGATGCAACGATCAGGATTTTAACGGGCTGATGTTTGAGGTTTGACCTGCTGATTCTTCATTTAAACTGATTCACATCTAAGGAGACGCATAAAAGGGGAAATAAATGTTGGACAGGGTCTTTGAGGTGGGAACTTTTACCCAAAAGAAAATGAAGGGATTATACGATGTGTCCTATTTTATTTGTTAAAGAACTTGTTCCTGATCAAAGGAAAATTTGCTGAGTTGATCCAGTGTTACTCAATGTTCTGAACCACTGGACTTTCTTTGTGTCCTGAAGCGTTTTGTTGTGCAACAGTGTTTTGTTTTTGTAGGTTGACTAAAGCTTTATGCACCCTTATTGTTTGATTTTCTTTGATTTCTTCTACTTTCATTGTTGCCTCTCTTTGATTTCTGTTTACTTGTGTCCACAGGCTGAGTCCGGATACGGTTCAGAAACGAGTTTGAGGCGTCATGGTTCCATGTTGTCTCTCACTTCAGCTGCTAGTGCCTTGTCTTCCACTTCCACATCCTCATTCAAGGTAAAAACATTAGTCATTCATCAGGTCTTGTATTTTCAAGTTATGAAAACTGTAGTGTCTGCAAATAAAACACCAGATTTAACTAAATAAACCTAAATAATTACATTTAATATCAGATTGAAGTTTTGCAGCATGGATTAAACTGCATATCTCCTGCAAAAAAAGTCCAACTTAACTGAACGTCGTCCTTTCTCTGCTCAGAAGGGCCACAGGCTGCGCGAGAAGCTCGCAGAAATGGAAACTTTCCGGGACATTCTGTGCCGACAGGTGGACACTCTTCAAAAGTATTTTGACTCCTGTGGTGATGCTGTTTCCAAAGATGAATTTCAGAGAGATCGAGGTAATGCTTGGCTTATATTACACCAGAACTTTTTTTTAAGAGTAATGATCACGTTTTCAGAACTGCACATCGGGTTTCAACCTTTGGTTTTACTGGCGAAGGAAAGCATTTATTGATGGTAGCTTCTTGTTTAATGCAGCATTAGAGTTGAAGAAGAGTGGTTGAAGTGGCTCGCTGAGAAAGGAAAAATCGATATCTGCTTACAGGACGTTTTGTGGCTAGTTTAATCTCTGAGGCAGAACCTTTTTTATGCTCTTCAGAATTCCTTTTTATATTAAACCTGCAGGGTGCAGCTTGAAATCTGTTTGAAAAGCACAAATTTGTTCCCAAAGCATCTGAGAAAGTAATAATGTCCTGAGGTTTTTTGTTGTTGTTTTTGTTTTTTGTTTTTTTTCAATAACCTAACCAAATATAAATGAAGCCTCATTGCATAAAGTTATTTTTGTTTCCTCTTCAGTTGTGGAGGAGGATGAAGATGAATTTCTGACCACTACAAAACCTGAAGGTGAACACAATCACAACAACAATGGCAGCAAAGAGAAATGTGAGTCTTCTGGTTTGAATGAAGGATCCACTCAAGCAGCTAAAACATATTTCTTTTAGTGTAATAAATGGATAAGATGTGAATATGCCATCCTTTTCTGTTTGGTGCAGTGTTTTCTCCGGCCAGTCCCAAAGTTATTAATGGGATTGACTTCAAGGGAGAAGCCATCACCTTTAAAGCCACCACTGCTGGCATCCTGTCCACTTTGTCTCACTGCATCGAGCTGATGGTCAAACGAGAAGACAGCTGGCAGAAGAGACTCGACAAGGTACACGCCCCACTGTGGGAGGCTTGACAGAAACTGACAGCCAGCTGAGACGATTGTGGTTGAGAAACATAAATGTGCTTCAGGTCTTTATGTTTGACAGTGTTTGCAGATTTAAAAAAGTTATTAGTGATAAAAAAAATTGTTTCACTTTTGTTATTTTAATCACATAGACGTCCTGCTGGTTTATTAGTATTTTTTTTGGCAGATGAATCTAAACTAGAGCATAACTGGAAACACGTCTATGTGCGTGCGTTTTGTTTTGGGGGGTGGGGGGGTTGTATTTGTTCTTTTATGTTTTTACATATAAAAATCTTAAAAGTGTGGCGTGCCCCCTAATATGTACTTTATTACGGTTATGTCAATTTACAAAAATGGCTCAAACTCTAATTGAATGAAGGAATTTTGTACTTTGACTAGGCCAACCAAACGCATTAATGTGATTTCACTTGAATCATTCCATTGTAACTCTGACTGTATGTTTAGAGTCCATGTCCTGCTGGAAGATGAACTTCCCCCTCTGCCTCTAACAGGTTTTCTTCCAGTTTTAACCTTATATCCTCCCAGCAGTTCTAAGCAGCTTTTCTGTCCCTTCTAAAGAAGAACATCCTCACAGCATGGTGCTGCCACCACCATGTTTTACTGTGGGGAAAGAGTATTCGATGCTATGCACTAAAAAAATCCATTGAAATTACATTTTGAAGTAGTGTTATGTGACAAAAAATTAAAGGGTGTTAAGACTTTGATGAAAGAGTGTACATGTATTGCACATTGTGTAACCAACAAATTATATATTGGTTATTACACTTTATTGTCTTTATCTTCACATTTTAGTATTATTTTTCTTTCAAATTTTGTCAGAAATATGATTGATCTCTAAAAACCATTTCTTGTTGGATTGCCTCTTGCCTCCTGTGAGCATAAATGATCCAATCCAGACAAATGTGTGTTAAAAATATTAATCATTCAATTATTGCAATTATTTAAAAAAATATATAAAAATGGAGCGAATGAGTGTTGACTACAAAAGTTACTTATCTTAAAGCTTTCTTTTCCATGTGATTTAAATGTCACTGTGCCTTTAAGTGTACGCTCTCTAGAGCTCACTGCTTGTCAAACCAGTTTCTTTTCCCCCTCTTTGTGTTAAAGGCGTGCCACATAAAGCTACAATTCAAAAGCAGCTCACTTAAACTACAGTCAGGTGTAACCAGCTCAAATATACATTCGGTTGCGAGTTTGATGGCTAGCTGAACTTCTGAGTTAGGGGGAGTTGGATAGCAGAAGAATTTAAAGGGAGAAACGCAGCTTGGACTCCTTCTGAGAGGAATCTTAGAAAATGACTTCACTGACTTCTTGGTGGAAACATTCAAAGCAGCGGAGCACCGAGCTGCTTAAACACCAAACACAAAGATGGATACCTTTACAGACTTCCAGCTTTAAAGTAGGTCTCTTTCTGTGTGTGTGTGTGTGTGTGTGTGTGTGTGGTTGTTGTACAGATTTGGAACAGTATCAGCTTATGTTTATTTTGTGGCAGGTTTTATATGCCTACACCTTCCTTTGGACCCTGCTCGATGACATCGGCTGGTTTACTTTGACCTTTGCTTTGCTGCTTTTTTTGTTTTCCTATGTATTTAAGTTTACATTTGACTATTATATTATTTTTGTAACCATTGCAATATGGATAAACTGTGCAGAACTTAGTGCATTTTATTGCTTTCTTATTCTTAAGGAAAGTTTTTCATTTTCATTTTAAATAATTGATTGACAGCAGAAAGAAACTTGACACAACTTCTACTTTGTCGATGTCTGACGAGGAAGAAACCTGTGGGTGTGAGAATGCAGCTGAATATTGCAATGTTTGCTAAATTTGAGACATCCAAACCCATATTTTCATCACTTTTTATCCCAGACTTTTCTTCTCTAATCTGAAGAACTAAAGCAGAGTCGGGGATGAGTGTTTTTGCTACAGCCACATCAAACACACTTTGTTCCCTTGCTTGTGAGCAGGAGTTGGAGAAGAGGAGGAGGGTAGAAGATGCCTACAGATGTGCAATGAACGAACTGAAGAAAAAGTCCCACTATGGAGGCCCAGACTATGAGGTGAAGCAATTAGATTACTGGAGCTGAAACAGCTTAAGAATGAAAGCAGAAGGATTTATTGATGTGCTTTTTGATTGTCATGGTGGACCTTGCTTTCAGCTGTCCTCATTGTCTCGTTGCAGGAGGGGCCCAACAGTTTGATCAATGAGGATGAGTTTTTTGACGCGGTGGAAGCCGAGCTGGACCGACAGGATAAAATCGAAGAACAGGTGCGATGAAGTCTGGAACCCTTAAAGCTGACGTTTTCCTTCAGCTTCTTCTGTTTCGATCTTTAGAAAACAAAGATGTGTAGTTTAAGCTACAGCTTATTGTGCACAAATGAAATCTGGTCTTGTGCTGAACTGAAATGCTGTTTGCTTCAGTGCCAGTCGGAGAAAGTCAGGACACCGCGACCTCCTCCGGTTTCTCCTGCTGATGTCTTTTCCGCCATCGGTACACACCGATTTGCCGACAAGGTAAGCAATGTTTTGTTTTTTTGTAGTATCTATAGTACATTTTCTTGGTTTAGTCAATGTAGTGTCTATAGTAGTCTGTGTATGCAGTCTGTGTATGCAATCTCTTTCTCTTTCTTGGATTTAGTTATTTTTTTAATTTATTCTAGAAATGCATGTCAAAATTTATGTGTCACATAAATAAGTGTCACACTTATTGTGTAGAGATTCATTACACATGGAGTCACATATTGCTCTTATTTATGTAAATTGTTTTGATTGTGGCTTCTAACTAATAAAACCTTCAAACTCAGTTTCTTAGCATTAGCAGATCACAGAAGTCCAAAATAAACAATTAAATGACCTTTCTAAAGAAGCTGGGATGTTCTTTATGCATCCAAGCATATTAATGGAAAGTTAAGTGAAAGGAAAATGTGTAGTGGAAAAAAGATGCACAAGCATTAGGAATATCGGCAGCCTTACAAGGATTGGGAAGCAAAGCTCACTTGAGAGCTTGTGGGAGAATCACAAGGTGTGGACTGCAGCTGGAGTCAAGTGGGTAGAGAGTGGGGTTTTCTATTTTATTTAGAAATCAAAGTCCAACATGCTGGAGGGCCAGTGGACAGGCACAACATCGAAGTTGCTTCTGAGTCAGTGTGAAGTTTCCAAAGTCAGTGATTACCTGTGGAACCATCGTCTGCAGGTGTTAGTCCACTTTGTTTCATCAAGTCCGGAGTCAGTGCAGCTGCCAATCAGAACATATGAGATCATTTATTCTTCGTCCTGCTGATCAGATTATTGGAGATTCTGATTTTATTTCCCAGCAGGACTTTGTACCAACAGCTGGTTTAATGACCACGGCGTCACTGAGCCAGAAGATGAGATGAAGGCGGCTAATAAAGCAACTGGGGTTTCTTTGATACCTCAGCGCAGCTGCAGGCTGATCACATTAACGCAATGATTAAAGCAAAAGGAGCCCTGAACCAAGTATTGAGTGACTATAATGTGCAGCATCTATTTTTTTTAAATGCTCTTTATCTGCAAACCATAATCACCCAAATTACCAGAAATAATCACTCTGAGTGTAATGAATCTACATAATGAGTAAATTTCACTTCTAAATTTCTGAAATATATCTTTTCCTAGATTATATTCAACTTCTTTCTCTGATATCTTCCCTCACATTTTCACCGGAGCTTCTGCTTCTCCAGTTTCTAAACGAGTTGCTTGCTTTGCTCTTCCTCCTCGCTCTTTTCTCTTCCAAACATCTTTCTGCTGAGCAGCCTCGTAGCTATTCCTCCTCCGTGTCCTCAGTTGAGCTAGTCACCGCCTCAGATGACATTCACAGATTCAGCTCTCAGGTACTGTCACATAAACCGTGGACCCCTGTAGTTGGATGCTGGAACCCGTCTCCCTCTTTACTACTGTTACAGAGCATGAGCAGCTAGCATGAGAATGTCTTATAACAACTCGATCCAGGATGCTGGAAATATTAGCTGTACTGCCTGCAGTCCATTGGAGTGAAATTCTTTACCCGAAGCTTTATTTTTTTTGCAGAAATACAAAAACAGCAAAGCACCTGGAGAACACAAACATTCCTGAGGGTCCACCAGGCATTATTCCTGGAAGTTGTTTTAAAGCTGCATGGCTGGAATCTAGAGAAAAAAACCCTTATTTAGAGCCATTTCTCATCCTTCCATCTTTCTCTTGTTTTACGGCATGAGCATGCAGCTGAGCAGACGTGTGCTGCTGTTGCTTAATGACATTGTTTGGATATTGAGGAATCCCCTCAGGCATTTTTATTTGTTTTCTGCTCTGTGGCGCCATTCCTTGAATCGCTTATAGGCCAAAATACTTGTTAGACCAGAGTATACTTACTTACTTATACTTATCTACCAACCCAGAAGTCCACAGGATACTTACTTACTTACTTACGCTTATCTAGCAACCCAGAACAGGGATTAGAACTTGGAACCCAGAAAAACTACCTTAGCAACTACTTTTTAGACTCCTAATCTTCCAAACCAGAAAAGGAATTGGACCAGAGAATACTTACTTATACTTATCTACCAACCCTGAATATGAGTGTCTAGTTTATTTACTTTGGATCAATATTATTAGATCCTTTTTCTTCTTTTGCTTTTTCCTTTGGTTTGTTATTTTGTTTGTATTTCATTTTAATTCCTGTAAAGCACTTTGCATTGCCTTGTTGCTGAAAATGTGCTATATAAATAAAATTACCTTTACCTTCTGTTAAATGAAGTTAGCACCTCTCCTGTTTGCAAACACACACACTGCCGATTGTTCAAGACGGAAATGTTTTAAGTGGGTTAATATAGGTTGACTCTTGCTGAATTGTGCCTAGAATAGGCAGGTTATGTAAAATATTGTCTAACCTGAGCTTGTTAAATGTCTCTCCATGTCTCAGGTGGAGGAGATGGTGCAGAATCATATGACTTATTCTCTTCAGGATGTGGGTGGAGATGCCAACTGGCAGCTGGTAATAGAAGAAGGAGAGATGAAGGTGGGTACAGAGGAGACAGCAAACGGTCTATGAATCATTTCCCTTGGTTGCAAGCTGTGACTTTATAACACAACTTTTTTTTTTATTAGTAAGAGAAGTGCTCTCAAGAAAAAGTGAACAAACTACTCCCTAATGTCAAGCTTTTATGCAAGAGTAAAAAAATAATTTGCAAACTAAGAAGGTTAAATAGGGTTGTTCTATTTCTAGTTTAGGTTTTGCTGTGGGTATATTAACGCGACTGTCTCTCCTGCTCTTTATGTGGCACTAACAGGTTTACAGGAGAGAAGTGGAGGAGAACGGCATCGTCCTGGATCCTCTTAAAGCGACTCACGCTGTCAAAGGCGTAACAGGACATGAGGTCTGTCACTACTTCTGGGACATAGATGTTCGAAATGACTGGGAAAGTAAGTCTGCGGCGACAGGGAGGGTCGTCATGCCGACTCCTGTTTAGGTTCTCTGGTTTCAATGTTGTGTCCTGACTGAGACGAGTTTCTTCCTCCCTCCCTCAGCCACCATTGACAATTTCAACGTTGTGGAAACACTTTCCGATAATGCCATCATTGTTTACCAAACGCACAAGGTAGATTCA
The DNA here is from genome assembly GCA_903066815.1 of Brachyrhaphis roseni. Taxonomy (NCBI): domain Eukaryota; kingdom Metazoa; phylum Chordata; class Actinopteri; order Cyprinodontiformes; family Poeciliidae; genus Brachyrhaphis; species Brachyrhaphis roseni. Next base: position 20,188 of record CAEFZY010002374.1, read on the forward strand.
AACTCAACGGATATTAACGGGAACGGGCTGCACAGCGCTAGTCTGTAGCTGTTTGGTTTGCGTTTCAGAGAGTATGGCCCGCCTCTCAGAGGGACATTCTCTATCTGTCGGCCATCAGGAAGATTCTGGCAACAAACGAAAATGATCCTGACACATGGCTGGTGTGCAACTTCTCTGTCGACCATGACAAGGCTCCAGTAAGTGTTGATGCAAAACACTAATCGTAGTACACAGAACTCCCGCTGCTTCTCTTAGTTGTTTACAGCATTTTTTCTCTGTCATTTTCAGCCTTCATTTCAAGAAATTGTGTAAAATCCAAATTAAATAAAGTGCATCAATTTTGATAATGTCAAAAGAAAATTTAAATATTTTATATTGTTATAAATTGACAAATAATGTTAAGTGATGTCAGTTCACTTAAAATTTTTGTTATAGATTCACTTACCAAAGAAGTTAAGAAAAGTAAAAGACCTCATAAACAATACAAACAACTGTATAACAAAGAGAAGAGAATAAAGAGTTTATTCATTTAAAATGTAAATAAACAAAAATTAAGCTTTTTACCAAAGAGAGAATGAAAGGCAGGGTTTCCCCCAGTGTATCATAAGCCTGGCAGCCCGTCATGCTTTACTAAGCGTTGCTTGATTTTATTTTTAGAAAAAATTAACAATTGGGAAAAAAATCTCTTAATTTTGAATTTTTTATTTTTTTTCTCTTAAAGCCGGATTGCAAGCATCTCCTGTGTTCTGAGAGTTTCACTTGCGGAGCAGATATATTTCTGAAAGAAACCTTTATAGTTTATGCATTTAAAGTTGGGAGCGGACCAATCACGCAGCTCGCGCCTCTACGCGTTGCCTCTCGGTTGTATGGTCCCGGTTGGCCGGTGCATCAGTGGTTAACAAACCAGCGCTAACCTCATCATGCAGGTTCCTCCAGTGAGGAGCTTTGCGCTCGCCTCATAGTCACGTTTCACTCTGGTTTTATATCATTTTATCATTATTTTTAGTATAATTTTTCTGGTTACACGATGCAGCAAACCGTATCGAATGGTTTGTCTACGTAGTCAGCCAGAGTTAATGCGCGCGGCCCGGCGGAGATCAGAAAAACTCAAGCAACAAACTTGAGCAGCCAGAACAGTTTCCATGTCCCCTTATTAAAAACTCAATAGACAGAAATTGAAGAGCTACTAAAGTCACATTAGCAGCATTAAATTAAATCCCCGTTTGTTGCGCATCTGTAAGCACAGTGCAGCGGATTTGACTCATCATGCAGGGCTGGTCCTACGCTGTATAGGGCATGGAGCAGAATTTGACCTAGGGGCCCCTCTTGCTGCTAAAAACATCAGCAGCTCTAACAGCTTCTGTGTTAGGGGGAGGGGGAGTAGTTTAATTGGCCAACCTAAAAAGCAATAAGTTATAAATGCAGTTAACTAATTTGTATTTGTGAACAAACTGCTCAAACTCAAAGATTAAATTCACAGCAGGGCCTGATGAAGCCTCTGGCTTAATCTGGATTAAACAGAAGTGCAAATAATTTATATTTATTTTAATTGTATTTTTTTGATTAGTTGTTTTTAAGACTAGTTGTGGGTTTAAATAGCGTTTCACTGGTGATGTTTTCCCGTAACATATAATTATCCAGTAATATTTTTACTTTTCCTGTTAACATCTTTTAATACAAAAACACGGTGGCGCGCCAGTGGGCCGCCTTGGTTCCCCGACCACCGGGCTTTGCAAGTTTTCTGGGGGAAACCCTTCACAGGTATTCCCCAAAAGATAATACGTCACTGTTAAGGGAAGTAATTAAAACATATGTGTTTTAATTTTCTTTTAGCAAATGTATAGTCAGTCAAAAATTATTGTTATCCTTTCAAAATCAGTGGAAAAACCTCTTATAGCATCACAGATTTAATTATAATTGCTGACAAGTCTGAGAGGCCTCCTTGCCATCACCCTAATCTCCATCTCTCTCCTCAGATTCTCTATCAGATCCATGACTTTGTCTGGCTTTGACTCTCCAAAACTTTAATATTCCTTCATGTCTAAAAAGAAACATGTTGATGAATTTAAAAAATTACTTTAACGCTAAACTTTGTACACAAATCACCATCATTTTCGCAAATTATCATTTCCAGTTGCCTTTATTCTATTCTTGTGGCCCACAACAGTTGTCTTCTTTTCCATGACTGAAATTGAGAAGTAATTATAATTACTGTAGGAAAACCACAACGCAGCTGAGTCAGCTGAAGGTTGCAGAAGAGTGATGACGCTGCGTTTGGAAATCAGGCAGTAATGCGTAAGACGGCATCCACCGAAGAAGAAAGCAGTGACAGCAATGTCACCAGCCTGAAGCACTTAATGTGTGAGAGCTTATGTTGTGATTTATCTGGTGAACCGTGGTCTGAGGACAGTAGCTCAGAGACATAGCAAACCTGCACTCTACCTTGGGATTTAAAAGTGTTGTGTGGCAGTCTGCTTACCTTTGACAAAAACTGTAATTAAAAAAAATTTAAATCCTTTGAATGGTGGAGTTGTTACTCCAATCTGCACAACAGCAGAGCATTCTTCAACAACTTTATCAACTTTATATCAGTGGGTAATGCAGTGGATATCTAAATGTAAGTTTTCAACCTGTGACCATATGTAATGTAATTGTCTAAATGTAATTTTGATGGTATGTTTTTTGTCTAATTATGCGTATATTCTAGAGAAAGTCACAGTTGGAGTAAGTTTTAATACAATTAAAACTTAGTTTTCCTGTAAAGCAGACAGGCATGTGAACGTTAATAGGCGGATGTTTTCAGCTTGTGATGAAGTTTCTGTGGAAAGACCCACTCCATTTGCATTAGTGGGGTAAATTGTAAAAATTACGGCTGTACATAAGAGTGCAACATAGTGAACGTGTTTTTTTTTTGTTTTTTTTTTAGAAAATATATTTCATGTGTTGTTTTGTGCTAATCATTTGCTTTTTTAACTCAAATGTCTCAAATAAAATGCATTCGTTTTAGTCAACAATAATTAACTTAAACTATTCACAGGGCAGCTTGGTAGCCTTGGAGTGTTTGCATTTACAGTTTTTGTTTTGCTTCCAGCCCACAAACCGGTGTGTTCGTGCCAAAATCAATGTGGCCATGATCTGCCAAACGCTAGTCAGCCCACCAGAGGGGGACAAAGAGATAAGCAGAGACAACATCCTCTGTAGGATCACATATGTTGCCAATGGTAAGTTCCTCTCCAAGCCTTCTGGTTTTGATCCCAGGATTACACTATCAAAGAAAAGATGCTTGGTAGTGTAACGTAGTGTACAGTTTACTTTGTGTGACTCCTTGCCTGAGAAAATAACTTAAGTGTAAGTTTGAGATTGCATGTTTTGGTTGATGATAGAAAAGTAAAACATGTTTTATCACTTTATGAATCCCATGTGCAACTTTGCTATATTAGAACAAGAGCGAAAAGTGCATTTATTTCAATAAGCTAATTCAAAAATAAATTAGGTTTTTGCAAGTAGCGATATATTTCATAAGTTTCCTGTTTAAATTTGATTTTCAATAGTTGACATTGAATGAAAACCCAAATGTTTTGCAGGTTCTCTGTAGGGTTAGTTTGGATGAGCTTATCAGTGTAGCTGTCTGTCAGAAGAGAACAATCTCTTGGATTTTTCTTCTCTTGGATTTTGCTTCTTCCAGTAGCAACAAAGATGGTGTTTGTCTGTATTCTTGTGAAGACACAATTATCTGATCATCTCAGCTGGTGAGGTGGATTGATACAGCGTTTGTCTGCACAGCTTGTTGGCTTTTAACCACTCTATGAATCTAAAACAGCACACATGGCAATTTGGAATTGTTTGACTTTTTTCTTCTTTTTTTGAGCAACTGTTTTGGGTTTCTAGATCCTGTAAACTGTAATCCTCAAAATTATAAAAAATGTTTGAAACTAATCACTCTGTGTAGTGGAGCAATGGACCAGTTTCGCTTTTAAAGTACCGTGTTCTGAGTTGTACCTGAATCTCTATAATATTCCATATAAAGTAAGACACTTTATATGGAATATTATATTTTTCGGGGTAATATTGTTTCTTTGAAATCCCAGCCCAGACGTCTGTAGCCCACCTTCCGTCACTTCCTGCAAACAAAGAGGCTGCAGCAAAAAGCTTCCTCACTGGAGAGTCGGTTCTGACTTTAGGGGCTGAATATTTATGAAGAAAGAGAGCAGTTTCCTTTCTTTTCACCAGAGGGCGCCCTGCACCACCATCTCTACACTGATTTACTGTTGTCAATTTTTAATGGCTGGTCACAAATTGTGAGGAATTGCAAAGTGAGCTGGTAACCCTCCTGTGTGTGGCTGCAGTAAACCCTGGAGGCTGGGCTCCAGCTTCAGTCCTGAGAGCCGTCGCCAAGAGAGAGTATCCCAAGTTCCTCAAACGTTTCACCTCCTACGTTCAGGAGAAAACAGCTGGGAACCCCATCCTCTTCTGAACACTAAGAGGTAATCTGAAACAAATACTTAGCTTTTTTTTAATATTATAAAAAGCTAATATCCTTTTTAATTGCAGTTTGTTTTTTTTACTGATTTATTCTCCCCAACTGTGTCAGACTCTCCCATTGTAGGAATGATGCCCTTCATTCCACACGCTGTCAGAAACCACATGGCCCACTCGCCTTTCATTTACACAAATTTCCAGCAGGACTGCATATGATCAGGACGTCCCTGAAGATGAGCAAGTTTTAACACCTCAGTAGTTTCCACCCCAGCTGCATCTCACTGGCTGCCTCCATCTGGTGGCCATGAAAGTGCATTAATTGTCAGTTCAAGAGTTTTTGAAGAAGTCTTTCAAATGTTATTGATTTGTTGTGTTTTCTTTTTCTTCCTCTTCTTGTTTTTTTGTAAATTGTTTTGTACATTTCTTATGATTACCTACTTCTGGACTTTTTTGGGTGTGCTATAATCCCTAGTATTACAGTTACTTGTTTTTGCTGCTGCTTAAGTAAACTACCACAAGAGAGGAGCAGCTGCCCACTGTTTCCCCCTTTCTTGCCTTGCCCTGCCCTTCTTGTGACGACTCTCTACTGTTCGATGGGGGGGTCGGAGCTCAAAGCTTTGAAATCTTTATATTTCTAGATTGTTATAAACTAGTTTTTCGGAGAGCACATAGACACAATGTATTGTACAGAGAGTAACTTTTCAGTTAGTTTACCAACATGACAAATGTGAATCGACTGTTAAACGCTTGAATCTGATGACAGCAATTAGCTGGGGCAGTGAGATTGAGAGACTTTGCTTATTAACTCTTCTTGGATCGTTTTTTTTTTTTTTTTTTAATGCTAAACTGATAATATGGCCAACTGTGGTCTGAAGATGCTAAGTTGCGATCATCATTTGTCTGTAACCTCCAGCTCAGTGTTTCAGATGGACATTTGCATATATGGTATGAATCCTCTCCTTCGTTCAGAGATAATCAGATCCACCTTACACACCTGTTTATATTTTTCTAAATTGTTTGCTAGGCACTGAAAGCAATTTCCACAGTTTGAAAACAAGATATACCTTTGTCCAACAGAAGAGAAATTATTAACTGATGGGAAGTATATCATTCACATCTTCAGCTCTCAGTTGTGGAGAATTTACATTTCACACGCCACGGTGCAGCGGCATCCTGCTATTTGACTGATAAATGAACCACCCCCAGAATGCCTTAGACACCAGGGTGACCCTTAAAACGTTCTAGATTTCTCTACTTTACAGCCACCAGACGTGCATTTATCAACACTGCATTGAAACTGGGGGGCGGGGGCGAGGGAGTGATGGGTCGACATTTCACGTCATCGTACCTCATGACTTTAAGATTGTGTTTAACGCCAGCAAGCGTTGGGAGTTCTTCTATCAGCTGATCTGTGCGGCTGGGAAATTCGCCCGCAGATTTAATAATCTTAGAGCTCAGAGGTTTGGAACGGTTCTGGATTATTGTTTTTGCTGATAACACAAGCTAGATCAACGTGTTATATCATCTGAAGAATACAGTTAGTGTTTTTAATTGTATTTTGTCAGCAATCTACAGACTTTGTATATTTCTAAGTTGTACATCTGAAGTGTTATTATTTGCACTAAGTGTATTTGCATTTGACAATGTTCTGTAAAGTAAAATTATTACACAAGAGCTGAATAAACGTGTACTGTTTATGAAAACTAACCACTTTTCACACTGTTTGCTTGCTGGAGGTGGTCAGAGGGTCCAGTGGCACCGATTAAATGGCAGCTTCACAACTGTGGAGTCCCTTGCACTTTATGAAATGTTAGCACTATTTTTTTTATCATTTTGTATTCTACCATCATAAATATAAATATTTTAGGTGTGGTACTTTTTACTGTTGCTGAAGAGCTAGAAGAATGTTACAAGTTTATGATATCATGGACTATTTGAAATATTTTGACATTTCAAAGATTTTAAATGTAGTTTTTCTTCTGGTATTTTGTAGTACAGCCAAATAAAACAAAACCATCAGACAAAATTAACCTTAATAAACGTCATGTCTTTTTTTGCCAAGCAGGTCAAAATTGTCAACTTCAAAGTACTTGCAGGCCACTGAAATTCACACTTACTTTTAAACTTGTGAATTTTTTTTCCTGCTTTTTATGAGCTAAAAACTGTTTTAATGGCAACAAACAACAAAAACGATAAATATTTCAATCAACTTGGATATGAAAAGGGTTCTTGTTACCTTATTAGAAAAAAACATAAAATCTGAAAAATAAATGTTTCAGGTACTCAATATTTTTCAGATATTTTTTTTTGTCATTGGTAAAATCTTTTTCATAATTTCTTTTTTTTTTCTTACATTTTCAGTGTAACATTTTTGCTGCTGCAATAAAACCTTCACTTGTTTTAAGGTTTTCACATATTTACAAGGGGTACCAAACAATCATTAAAGGCAATGTCTAATGATATTTTTGCTAAATTCAGAGTTAATATTTTCTTCAAAAACACAGAGGGGCATTAAGCCCAGATGCCACCAAACATTCCCAAACCATAATACTGCCGTTCCTTTCCGTAATTTGAGGGTAAGGCAAAGGTTGGGGTGAGGGTTGAGTCTTTAGTAAAGGCTGGTGCCTTAACAAAAACCTCTACACACTTGTTCTAAAGTCTAAGCAAAAAACAGACTGATCATGTTACGACACTTAAAGTTTCCCCTAAAGACCACTCAGTGAATTTTAAAGACGTTTATTTATAGGAAGCTTTTCTGTACATAAATATGCATTTTCTTTACATTCAGTGATTTGAAGTGTTTTTTATTATTATTTCAGCAGATGGTGAATTATCATAAGTTGTGTAATAAATTATTCTCATCTGTCTTGATTGTAGAATTGTACACTTATAGTTGACTGCAGTCTTGGTGAGGTATCAGACAGTGGTAAGGATGTCTCGGCTTCTTCAGGAGGACGTACTATTTCCTGAACAGAACCATCTCCAGTCACGAGGCCAACCTCACAAAACTAATAGTTCCACATCAAACATGATCCACAGTGTTCGTTCCTACATGTAGTATCAATGAGAAAACATAGGTGCATTTGTAGAGAAAAGAAGAAAAAAAAGTGCATTTTCACAGATCCAACTCTGTGCTTATTGCCCTGTGAACCACCAACCTAAGCAATGTCCTCAGAGAAAAGAAAACATTTCTTAAAGTAATCATAACCAGTGTCAAAAGTGCATTTTTTTCCAAGCACAAGTGTCTCGTACAAGATCGAGAAATGGTCTTTTCTCATTCTGAGCATCATGTTTCTCTAAGGCAGCACAAATAGCCACCTTGTTGGGAACAGTTGGCCACGTCGCAGTCTGTGTTTGGCCTCAGGAGCTTCATAATCAAGTCTGTTGAAGTGAGCCGGTCCTTCATGAAGCAGTCTTGACGCTTCCTTAAATTCACTGTAAACATTTCTTATCAGCAGCTCGTGCTGCAGCAAAGATTTAAAGTCTTTCAGGCCACCAGAAAAGAAATGTATGACATTAATCTAGTGTTTCCTTATGCATATATTCTCATATATCTAGATACATTGTGAAATCTTGGTGAGCACAATGAAAAACAAATACATGTAAAAAAAAAAAAAAAAACTAAATAGTGCTGCTTTGATGCATGCTCCAGAAAAGCAACACCATCTGAAGTTCAGCACATTGGTGCTGTTCCAACTGTGCAGAGGTCCGTCAACCAGAGAGGCGTTCAGGGGTCTTCCTTTGGAATTGGCAAACAACAAATGGCGTTGTGGATGGAGCAGAACGCGGCGTGGAGACCAACTTCCAGCCGGGAGCATCCGATGGCGTGTGGAGATTGTCTTGTGTGTGGCAGGAGGAAATGAAGGATGTAAAGCTTTTACTGTAGAGAAGAAAACAAAACTTTTTAAAAGCACATATGTTCTAGAGCCAGAAAACTTAAAATAACATAGAAACTGGAATAGACGCAGAAATTGTTCAAGTCTATTCCAAAGCATGGCTCTCTAAATGTCACACCATCACTCCTTTGCAACAATCCACTCTGCTGCCACCTACTTATATTTTTTAACATATTTCCAGATTACTGTCACAAAAATGAATATAAATTCTAACGACAAAGTTGCAAAAAAAAAAATAAGGAAAATGCTTTTCAGAGTAAGCCCAAAGTGACCAAAAATACAACGTACCAAGTACACGTCTAAAACTGATCCGTCGTCCCGGTCGATGTCCACATCTACGGTGCTCTGCTCTGAAGTGAGGCAGATGGCGCTGTCCTCCAGCGTGAATGTAGAGCTGGATGCAACATCATCCCTGCAACAGGACAACACATTTAGAGGTGAACTTTTGCCCTGAGAGTTTATTTTCTGACTTGAAAGCAGCTGTATAAACACAGTCTGAACTCCTCAGAATTAAACTAAACCCAAGACACTGTCTGGGTTCAGGATTTAGGTTCGTATTTCACAAAGGTCCACGGTGTCGGAAATGTCTTAAATAGAAGTGAACCAATTCTCTCCAGATTGAGAAGGTTTGGCACAGAAATCAGTCAGTCAAAAATAACACACACCAGGCAGCAGAGTGTGTTCTGCCTGCGTGTTTCATGATGGGGACTAACTTCAACCTGGGAAATGCTTCCAATGGTCACATGAAGCAAAGATTGAAATACTGCCAAAATGACAAGAAGACTGTTTGGATGAAACATAAGGAGGCTTTTAATCTGAAAAACCCTGTCAGAACTGTTGAGCATGGTGGTGGCAGCATCATGCAATGGGGATGTTTAGCTGCCAAAGAATGAGGAGAATCTGAAGACAACCTTCATATTCTCCATCTTCACCTCAAATCAACAGCGAAATAGTTGAAACATGAAAACACTGTTGGTCGTCAACGATACCAGTACAGATCAAAACTGGTGTTAGAATCAGTAAAGCAGACCAGCATTAAGATTTTGATTATTTGTGAATTGTGCTTAAACGCTGGGTTTGTGCAATAAAACCAAGCTTTTAAAACGGACTCCTAACAGTCAAATATCAAACCAGAATTATTCAAAGAGATTTTTAAAGATTACTACCTCTAAATATTAGCAACAAAGAGAATCCAAATATAGACATAAAATAAAAAAATCAAGATAACAAAAACTCCCCCTGCGTCCCAAAAAATACCTTGACCACCATAAAACCTTTGCATTACCATGTCAATTTTTTCCCAGCTCTCTTTGCTTCAACCACTAGATGGCATCAAGATCAATGTTTTCTCAGCATGAACATCAGGTGACTCCCTGATAAATGCAGGAATGTGTTGTGATCGTTTTATGACAGATATGATGAGGAGCCTTTAGGTTCAAAGTGAAAATGAATTCTAGGTAGAGAGTTGTAAAGAGTTTTCTTAGAGACTGTTGGCTTCATCAAGGCAATACAGATAAACGGCAACTTTACACACCCACACACATCCGACATGCCCACTACTGCAACAGGCCGGCCGACGGGCATCGTCGCCAGCTGATGTGCGGCCTCTAATGCGCCGCTTGTTCTGTTTTGTCGCGGCCTTTGCTTGGCCTGACATCGCCGGGTTAAAACTGTATCAAAGCTGCTGTTTAAATATTTATGGAAACAGGCGGGAGAACAATGTGAGGGCGGCAGCAGGTGACCAACGAAGAGGGGCGAGTCCCACAATGGAGCCTCAGAGAGCCCGGCTGAGCCGGCGCGGGCGCACAGGAGGAGAGGTGAAAGACAAACAGGCACACAGAGGACAGGGGACAAAAAGATTTCTAGAAAGGGGGACATTAAATGGCCTCCGGCCAGAGGGGCGGAGTTTTACACCGAGGAGACGAAGGCGTAACAAAACCTGTTAATGTGGAACTATCGCTGGGATCGTTTACCTGGTTTCATTACGTTTAAGGAGGCAACAGATACCTTGTAAAGGTCTGCAGTGATTAGTTTCTCTTGAGACGCTCCTCCTAATCTTTTATTAACATTAACAACATCCTCCCACCTCAACACCAGAGGCCATTTGGTGTTGTGGAAGAGTTTGCGTATCGGATAAATGTTACCAAGTTAATTAAATCACCATTCATTGTGGAATAACATCTCTCAACTAACAACGCATCAAACCTGGAAGGAGAAGACAAAACCGTGAGTCATTCCTGGAAACTGGGGCTAAAGCTCGCATCGTCTCAGTGGTTTGGAGTGGAACAATCATCCTGTTTTATAGAACATGACGATAAATTCACTGTCCTACTTTGACCTCCATAGTCACCAGATCTTAATCCAATTTGGTATGAGATAGAGTGGATTATTTGTGTCATCTGCTTGTTGTCATCATGTCAATATAAATCATAGTCTCTGGAATATTTCTGACAACTTATTGAATCTCTGACATGAGTAAATAAGGCATTTCTGAAAGTGAAAGAAGCTCCAACCTTGAACTAGCAAAGTGTACCTAATAAAGTGGCTCCTGGGTGTGCATCAGTAGGTACAGAAAGGAAAACATAAAGGCGAAGCATGGACATTACCTCTCTTCTGTTTGGCTTTCCACATTGACATAGATGGAGGAGGTGGAGATTGTCCCCATGGAGGACGCGTCGTAGAAGGACGGGTTGGCAGGGACCAGATCAGGACGCAGGAATGAACCAAAGACAGCTGAAGACATGGAGAAGAGTAACACACAATTCAGTTTCCTAAATGCGACCTCTACAATGTGAAACCATCATCTAATGACGATGTAGACCATGATGGAGATGGTCTACAAATGATGCAAGATTGAAGAAAAAGGATCAATGTGTATCAGATTGGATACAAACCGAAATGTGAGATAATTCATCAATGTTTGCCGTGAATAGATGGTTGGGATGGGTGTTGATAATCAGGTTCATCAACACTTTTCTTGGACTTTTGCAGTTTTGGCTCGAAACAGCTGAGAAAATAAGCCACCTGTTGCTATGAGTAATTCAGAACGTCTTGGCAACTAAATCAGTGATTTCTTAAAGTATTCTATATTCTTAACCGAAGCTGAACCTTTTTATGTCCAACATGAAATTATGCTACAGGGTTAAATGATTAATACGGATTAAGGGATTCATTATGTCTTTACTAGGGATGTTGATAAAAGTTGAGGGTAATAATCAACCAATTTGCTGCTTCCAATAACACTGACACAGTCCTCTGTGACTCCAACATCAGAGCGAAACAAACGTCGTCTGTCTTGTTTGAGGCCGATCCAGAAACCATGAACAGCAGACCAGGAAGTGGAACAATTAAATTTACTCTGTTGTGTGTTACATCACAGCTGGGGACTCGGGTGGGAGAGCCCCTCAGCTGTAAAGTAAAAAAATAAATAAATAAGAAAATGGAAAGACTACGCATGACTGTGTGATATCTCTCTCGGCACCACGCCCGTGTTACTTCCGGCGGCTCTTTGCCTAATAAACTCGTTTAACACAAAGGTCATCTGCAGCTGCTGCACTTTATTTTATCACCCTTTGATTCATCTGACTCCCTGATCTGGGGTCAGTTTGTGGTCATAGAGGATATTGGGTACACGGCAGAGGAGGAAAGCTGAAAAACACTCAACTTTTTCAGGTTTTATACACATGTGGTACATCCAAGAGGATACAATTGACAAGGTAGGTTCTGCTTTCTTTCCTGCAGGCCCAACAGAGTAATAATCTGTGACAGCTTGGCCAGAGGCAGAACACTTTATGGCTGAACGAAAGGAGATGTTTTTATGGCCCTCAACTATTTCTAAAAGATAGTTGATGATGACTTGTTTTGTTGCAACAAAACAAGTCATCATCAAATTGTACAACTGTAAACTAGAAGATGGTTTAGACGAGGATAAGGAAAGCGTTTTGAACGTTCAGCGAACTTCAACAACAATGAGGCCCTTCTATAAATATGCCTAAATGTTGCCAGATTGTTTGTGTGGGGGGGGGAATGATTAAAGGTAAGGTGTCACATGTGTTTTTATGCACCTTGTCCATCCAGACTGGCCAGGCTGCGGGCCCCTCCCAGCCTGTCCCTCCTCTCATCCTCGCGCCTCTCATCCGCCTGCGATGAAAGGATCTCCTGTGAGGACGACTTCAGAGCAGGGATGGAGGTGCGAGTCCTCTTTGAGGGGGAAAATCGAATTGCTGTGGAGCCAAAAAAACGATAAAAAAGGTACATTAAAGTCAAGGGATGGAGGAAAAAAAGGGTTAGAAAATAAGAGATTCACAGGAGTCAGAAGCTGAGGGGGGGAAAGACCGTGACAGATGAAGAGGTCACACAGAGTTGAAGCCTTGTACTCTAGAAATCATCAGAATTTAATTGTTAAAAGGAAATACAAATGTTCCCCCAAAGCAGGACATGAAATAAAATCTGTTCCTTTCACCTAAATAAGAGGTGCAGCTTCCCATTTTTACCTAAAGTGACATGATGAACAGTTCTAGGTCTTCATATGACTCACAACAGAGAAGATCTATGAGCTCCTTTCAACAACCTGCCAGAGCAAACGTATGGCTGAAGTTTGAGCTTCATCATTTTGAAGGTCAAACATATTTTAAGGTCAAAAAACAAAAAAATGTTAGTATGCCTTCCTACCATTTTTCAAAGCAAAAGAAAACAACAACAAAAAAAAAAACATTTCTGACACAGAAACAGCATTTGAAGCCAAATCTCTCCATAGAGGGAACCATTACCATGTATGGATAATGATCTGTCTAAACCCACATGACACGACTCCCTATTGTTATGAGCAAAAAAAAAAGAAAAAAGACTGTTTTCTTGAAAAAATAGACCTGAATAATTGGAATTTATTGAATGAAATAATGTAAACAACGATGGTCAGAACTGGAGCGGAAGTATAAACATATATCTGAACGCTGCCAGAATTATAATTACATGAATTACAATTGCTGTCACAGACTGGTTAAGTTCCTAAGTTGAATAAAGTGTAGACTTGGCTCGCCATAAATACATTTTAACTCCGTTGGTAGAGTCTGTTTTGTCTCTAAGATATTGTTTCCAGTCAGCATTTCTTCTGAGTTCCTCTTTCTTGTTTGTTAAATCACCATAGAAATCTTTATTTTATGAACTAATCCTGGAGCCAAAGACATTACTTTCTCAAGGCAGCATTCTCTATGCTGCAATGGCCTTAGAGAAAGGAGATCCACGAATCATCGGCACACAAATGCCCTAAAATACACAATAAGACCTGCCCTCTTATTCCCAGTCTTTATCAGGTCAGGATTTCCTGCTTCCCCAATCCTTGCTCTTTTCACCGGTTCCCTTTGCATTAAACATGTCAACTCGCAGACTTACGCTGATTCTTCCTGAAGACCCGTACACTCATGAACTTAAGGAAGCGGCTGGCGTAAAACCCGGGCCGGTGGACAGAAACCGAATCCTACAGAAGGGGAGGCATGAGAAGAAAAAGAAGAAGAAAAACATTGGTCAATAGGCTGAATAAGGGCTTCATTCATGAAAGCAGCAGTTTCAGATTCCTGCAGGGTGTCAACTTACACCATCATACACCAAGGCTTTCCACGAATGCTCCAACTTTTTAATGAATCTGAGGAGAGACGACACAAGCATTGTCACAAATATTCCTTCTTCGATAACTTCCCCTTGAAGATGATCGACTGAGATGTCTTTTTTTCTTTTTTTGGAGGAACCTCAAACCAAGAGTATAAGATTAATCTCCGTCAAAAGCAAAAGTTTCAGTCATCGAATACAATAGTGCTAATATCATTTACACTGTTACAAATTATTATGCAAGTGATATTTTCTCAGATTTTCTAAAATGGTCAATGCAAATGATGGTCAATATGATTTTCAAGTCATGAACTATTACAGTATAAATCAAATTTTACAGTAGGTTTAAGTGGCAGTTATTTTTTTGCACATATGGGTGAGGATGGTTTGGATTGTTGTTTGTATTTTTCTAAAATACTGAAGTGATGCTTAGAAAATAGAATTTTGTAATTCAACAGGCTATCCGGTAATAAAATCTCCTTTATGATCTGAAACATTCAGCTGTAATAAAAGCTGGACATATTTATTCTTCTCCACCCAGTCAGAGAGCATCAATTAGAGAGGCTGATGAAGCTTTATGTCTTTTTTCTTGTTGTTGATCAATAGGGCTTTCTCCTTTTTTCCCTCCTTTCTCCAGGACAGAAAATGAGTCAATTAGTAAATAGAGAAGACTAATGGACCTCTGAGGCCTAGTAAATCCTGATGGTTGGAGGTTTATGGTAAAATGTATTGTAGCTCTTCCCCTGTGATAACTCAACATGGGAGGTCTGGCATCTTTAAAAGCTGTAACTCTGTCATGGTGAGTCATTATTGTGCATGGACACTTTTTAGCTTTAAGAAATCAAACACTGCAGCACGTAGCAAAACAGTCAGAAAGCATAAGTCCAGAAAATAATACAGCAATACAATTTAAAGAGGACTGGTACCTGTATGACTGCAGAATATCTATGATACCCAGGAAGATGAGCAGCTTTTCGTCTTTGTGTGTTTTTGCCGGGATGCCGCCCATCCTGAAGCGGAGAAAACAAAAGCGGTGAGAGGACAGCTAGTGTTTCTCTGTGACGCTCGAAGTCTTGTTCAAATAAAGCCAGTGTGCTTCCTCACTTTTACAAGTGTTTGTAAAAGAGGCCCTTATACTATTTACATTCATATGTGTTGCTGTAAATATGCAGAACGGAGGCTGTGTTTGTATCTTTGCGTAGCTATGGTTATATGAGGGCCCGTCTGCGCGCGCCCGCCGGTGCGGTGCCCTGGGCGAGGTGTGAGCGCAGTTGCGTAACTGCGTCTCTGGGACGAAGTGGAGACGGAGACGCAGATGGAGACGGAGGGCCTGGATGTGTGTTCAGAATGCAGCATCTGTGAGCGTGCGTTTCCCCGCAGCTGAACAAACTCACGTGTCGTCAGTGGTGACAACTTCGGCCGCCTTGCCGTCTCCTTGGATGGACTCCAAGGCCGTGGAGTAAAGCACCCTCTGACCTACGTTCCTCCTGCCGTCTCCCCCCGTCTGGCCCGGCTCTCCCACCTCCCTGTGGTCCAGGACGTGCACACCCAGCAGCAGACTGTAGTCCATGATCTTAAAGCTCTCCAGAACCTATTGCAACACATATTTAAAAAAAAAAAAAAAAAAAAGGACAATTTTGAATACTGAGAGAAAGCATTAAAACCTTTTATTATTATTTCATTTCTTTGCACACTTCTTTCCCAAGAAAGAGGTCAACAGAGAAAGAAATCTCTGTTTAAACCAGTTCTGAGCTAAACAAACAAGGTGTTTCTTCACAGCGAGCCAAGTGTTACACATTGACCTGTTTGAGGAGCTTATGCCCAGTTTTCCCAGACGCCCTGTGACTTCATGTCCTCTAGAAAATGCAGTTTTATTGGGCGAGACAGGAGCAGAGACAGACGGGAATAGGATCAGGGTCACAACCAGCTAACCGGTTCCGTTTGGTGACCCAGACTGGAGCACCGCACAGCAAACTGTTTGTAATACTAAACCTTTCCAAATGTTTGCTTGCTTGCAAATATACAAACACGGGATTTAAGGAATCTTCTGAGTTTTAAAGACTCCTCAACAAACGATACTGCATAAATGTGGCTTGAAAAGAAAACGGTATGCAGTTTTAAAGGATTTTTACAAGTAAGAAGCTGAAAATAGTGGCACCTTTTTGTGTTTAGTCCCTTTGAATCACTGCAGCACAGAGACAAATTTCCTTCCTTAAAGGCACCAAAATGTACAGATCGACACACAGAAAGTTTTGCCAATTCTTCTTTTTTAAAAAGTCATACTATATATTCTTGTGTATACTTAGATCCGGACTTTGACTAGGCCATTCTAATGCATGATATGCTTTGATCTAAACCATTTCCTTGGCTGCATGTTTACTGTTATTGTCCTGCTGGAAGGTGAATCTCATCGCAGTCTCAAGTCTTCTAGTGTTATCCTGTGCCTCCAAAAGCATGATGCTGCCACCACCATGTCTCAAGGTGAAGACAGAATGTTCAGGGTGTTTTGGCAGAGTTAGTTTTCAATCGCACAGCATTTTGAATGTATGGCAAAATGTTTGTGTTGTCTAACAAATCTCTGAGGCATTTACAGAATTTATATTCTGAAACCAAGTCACAGAAAGGAGTCCCTTTTTACTGATTATTCTTTGTTGGCAACTGGCTACATTAGATTTTATTTACAGGTATCAGAGGAAACGGGGATGACAATAAATCCATGGCAGGAAATTTGAAACCCATGACTCCTTCACTCTCCTGTCACAACTATACACTGCTATAGTGTATAGTTGTTCAAAATACATTGAAAGTGGAAATGCTTAAGGCATCATAGTGCATGTCTGCACTATGATTTAGCCTTGAAAAGATTCAGCGCAAAGAATTTTCCTTTTAAATGGTCATGTGAGGGAAAGTAGTAAAATTACAGTGAGCAGTGAGAAATCAATGGGAATGCAGTTGTAAGGGTAACTAAGGTATTTAATAGAATATGCGTCTATGCTATCAATAAGAGCTGCACAAAGAGGTGACTCAAACTGCAGCAAGTGGCTCTGAAAAACAGATGGCCACCTCCTTCAGACTGAGCTGTGTTTCTGTAGCAGCTCAGGAAGTGTGAAGGACACCGAACATCAACAAAACAAACACTCGCTTGTTTTTTGGCTCGAAGCTCATAAATAAACTTCGCAGCAGAGCGTATGAAAAGAAGTGTAAAGAAAACTGGGGAAAGAGACAGCTTTTTTTTTTTTTTACCTTTAAACTCAGATACGTCTTTTACACTGAAACACAAGACAGACATAATGGCTGACCGACTGACTGGAACAAAACACAGAGTCTTTTGTCCGGGCTTTGCCTTTTTCCATATCAACAATTTGCATCCCTCTCTAAAACTCCCACAGCCTATTCAAACAGCAACCATGTTGAACGGCGCTGCCTACAGAAAGCCATTACCGCATGTTCAGGCCTCAGCTTTCCCCCATGACAACACGCAGAAAGATATTTCTCTGACTTCAGAAAATGAGGTGACTGACTTTCCAGAGATCTGGGCGTGTCCCCTTGGATGTGTTATCTGCTCGCATTTCAAACGAAGCTCACTTCTCTTACAGTGAAGGGGGAATAATAATTATACACCAGCTGGGCTCCGTCACTGGATTCTCTGTCCGAATCCCTAATGCATCTCACATACCCTCCCAGCACTCTACCGATCAATCTCCTCTCTAGTAATGGTAGACCAGAGCTCCGCTCTTGTGTCTCATTTTGGAGCGACATTAATACACTAAAAGCTTTCTCAAGTTTGAGTTTGCCTGTTCCAAATGCACAACGCACGGCCAATTCTGCTCATGTTTGAAGCCAAAAATTATGCCGATTCTGAGAGGACACTTAGGGGGAATTTCACAAAGTAGTGCCACATCATCAGTTCTTTGCAACTATTTCTGCTCTGGATGCATGCAGGTAAACACACAGTTAGGTTCTGGATGTTTGAGCAAATTACACCTGTTTTTTGTCCAAGAGACATGCAGAAAAATCAGCTGGTGACAAGAATCGGATGGTTGTTAGTTGAAGAGCCTGAACTTCTTCTTTGACAGTCAAAAAAAAAAAAGTTCTGTTCATGATCAGTGAATGCACCATAATAAGTTCTCCCACAGTTTGCAATAGTTACAACAGTCATCTCTGTTACGGCATAAAGAAAGCTGATACAAAAATTATATCAGAAAGCTCAGGATGAATATTAGCAGAATGCATCAGGCAGAACCCAGTTACTTACGCTTATATTTCTTTAAACTTAAAATTTATTTAATGATAAATGTAGCTTCTGCTGTAAAAACAAAAGAAAGCAGATCTTCAGCGTTGGGGTTGGTGTGAGTAAAGTCCTCTGAACAGCTTGTCACCGTCGTGTCTGTCTCGCTGTAACGCACTAATTACAAACCCCATCACATCAGTGGTACCAACACACACTCACACTCCCATTAACCTTCTCTGTTTCAATCTCTGTGAGTTCAACATTAATTATTAATGCCTAATGCTGTTTTGGCATTTGTGGCGTTATCAGGGGAGCTGCGGCGGGAAGGAGACTTAAAAGGAAGACGGCACAGCCGGCATTTTGCTACAAGTGTCCCGTGTAACTCAAATGTGAATCTGTCCTTTTCTTCTCGTTATCGCTCTGGCTCCGGCTCAACTCTGACTTGCTAAAATGCATAATATCTAAGCTCCTGATGTAAAAAAGGAAGTGATCCTGCACCCTTGTAAATAAAAAAAAAAACCTCTTTGATTCCCTCCACGCCCTTCACCCCTCTGTTGCTTGGCTTCTGACAGCCCTTCCTGTGTTCAGGTCCCCTCTGGGGTTACGGGGTTAGCTGCTTACTCATGGAAATGGACTGAGATTCTGCTTAGAGGGCACTTTGCTTCCCGTTTAGAAGGCGAGCACAGGAAGCCCTGACAATGACACACCACACAGAGCTGAGGCTCCAACACTTTCTGCTAAAAACATGTAGCATGTTCATACATTGCAGAAATGAATGTTGGGGAATTAAGTTCAATATTATTAATACCTTAACTAAGCATAATTGTTTGTGAAAATAAATGTAATGGTAATAAAATAGTTAAGTTGTTACCAAATGATTTTGATTTCAATTGCAACCGAATTTACCCGAAGATGTTGATTTGTTTGATCGTTTTTAGATTACCATATGAATCAAGATATAAACTTTGTAAATGTTTTTAAATAATTGTAGACTTGTGATGGGAATGTTTCATTGTCAGAGCAAGAATTTGCTTTTTTACCAGCTTTATCTCCCCTATTAACGCTGGTATTAAGTCAAACTTGCTAGCATGCTAACAAGATTGCTTCTTAACCCTGAGTCAATGCTATTGAGTGACACATCACAGCTGTTGTTGTCTGGTTAAACAATAGCATACCACCTTGTTAAAATAGAGTCCTAAACTTTTAATATATTTTAATTACATTTTCTTGCCTTTAGCTCAAAACTGTTAAACTTTGGGGAAAAGGCTTGTCTCCTTCCTCATGCATCTAGGTTAAAAATTAAAGAAGCAGTGACTTTTCAAAAGGCAGTATGTCCCTCTGGACACTTTGCTCAAGAAAACTTTCACAAATGAAAGTAGGGAACCTTTGGGAATATCAACATATAAGATAGTAAGTGGCATAAAGGTTGCTTGAATTTACAGCAATCTCTCCAGCTTGACCTCACTCAAATCCAAACACATTTAAAAATAGCCCCCATCGGAAAGAGGTGGGAAATCAACACATGTTCAAATATTTCCAGGAAACAATCTCTGATTGATCCAAAATAGCAACACTAATGTAAAATGCACTTTATCAAGAAAAAAAGGAACTTTGTCACATAATGTTTTCTTTCTAAATAAAACCAGAGCCTCATGTACCAGGACAAACTAAATATATCCAAAGCTCATTTGCTCTAATTGTTGCCCATGTGGTCCCAATCTTTAAAAACTGTGGGCAACATTGAGTTTGGTGTAATGAGAATAATTATATTGTTAGATGTTCCTATGCAGGGCTGTCAGGCCAGGCAGGTTGCTCCAGCTCTGCCAGGAAGTCTTCCTTCCTGGTCTCTGGGTAAGTCCACGTTTACAGTAATACCCTGATAAATCTACACTGACCAGGATATTACACCTCGCAGCTCAAACAGTCTGACAAAGAGCATAAAATAAAGCTACTTGAACAGCTTCCTGTAATTCATACTTTCATCCCTAATAAAGCTGTCCCAAGAGGCTGTTTACTGCAGTGTAGGAACATCCCCGCACAAAAACCTGCTTAGTGCCTCGCTGTTTAATAATAGCTTTTTATTTCACTGCTACCAAATTTAATAGTCAAACAGACAGCCTCCCTCTGAAGTTGAATCAAGGTAAAGGTGTTTTCTGAGAGCGTTATCCTCTAAGGCTAACGACCTAATTGGAAATTTTACAGAAAATGATGAGGATGTGTAGCAGTATAAAATCACTTACCCCAGGAAATCTAAACCACCTTGGGCATCTTGGCTTGTTATATTGCTGTTTTTTCTGTACTTGTAATCATTTATTTGCGAGTAAATGGACAGAGTAATCTGCTGGTGACTGTCCAAGTGGAAACTTAACAATCCAATGTTTATCTGAACATGCATAGGCTACCAGGTGGTGGTGAAAACAACATTCTTTGGTGTGATTTTTGTTACTGAGGCAGATAACTTAATTTTTGCTATTTTTAGAGGTTTAAAAATTAAGACAGAGAAGCAATTTGGAAAGAAAATGTTATTGTTACTAGCTAGTCTTTGGTAAGTGCAGTTTTAATCATTACTTGTGATCTTCTATACTACGTAGCAGCTGTCACATAGTGAACGAGGCAACCTGAACCAAAGCCAACTTCAGAAAACTACAGGAAGACTAATTGTGATTAAACCTCATAATATCAAACTCTAAAACTTAAAAACACCTTAATCATTTTGTCTTTGTTCAAATTAGTAAAACCCTGTTTTACATCAACTGCTCTCTCGCCTGGTGTGACATCTCCTCTGTTCTTGACCTCTCAGATAGAGACGATTATTCAAGAATTCATTGATGAACCTCCTCTTACCCGACAGTCCCTCTGCAGGGTCTTCATCAGGTTGTTGTATGTCTCTGTGTCAAAGTAAAGCCCCTCCTCATGCATGTCCTGAAAGTCCAGATCTTTGTACGTCGGTCGGGCTTTCTCCCTCTCTTTCCTGGACGCTCGCCTCTTGTAGGTGGATCCCTTCAGGTCGTACTTGTAGTGCATCTTGACCGAGCGAGGAAGGACGTTGTTCATCACCACCAGTCGGATGTTGAAGCCCCCCGTCTGGATGCAGTACAAGCCGTAAAACTTGGGCAGCAGCGTGCGCGGATTCTGGTTCAGGTTCTGTGGGTTTAGACAGTGCTTGCATTCAACGTTCAGATCTAACATGCAGGACTTTTCAGACTTGGCACACTTTTATTAACGCATATTTTATTTATTAGGACAAAAGGGAAGAATACCTGATCTGTGCAAGCTGCATTACAGTAGAAATCATATCTTTTTTTTTTTTTTGAAAGAAATCAGTTTTTAGTAGCAATCATATAATAATCATAAAACTCCTTTCACTTTTGTTTTCATGTTCCATATTTACTAATAATGCCCTGGTAGCTTAAATAAATCTACTTAAGTTTAATAGAAAGAAACCATAGGAAGAGATTTTTCACTGTACACGGTAACGCAATGGTCCATCCATTAAATACGTTACCAAGAAAAATTATTTCTGCATCCCAGATAGAAAACTGTTGACTGATCATTTCCATCCATCCAGGCTTTAATCACGGTTCACCTGCTCACAGTGAAGTCTGCCACTAACAACTCAACACACTAATATATGGAGGCCCTAACAACTCCTCTCTCTTCTGCATTCAACCTGATTTTATATGAGATATTTCACCGCAATGATCAATACAAAACAACATATAATATAACCCTTGGGATGTAATATATTTTAATTAACTTCAGCTGATTCCAACATTTATGCTGGTGTTATTAGTTGTTTGTGTTCATCCTCACTATCCTCCATGTTTTCAGTTAGAAGAATACCCATCATGCTTGCTTTGCTTTATTTCACCAGAAATAAAATGAAACCTTTACAACTCAACAGTCATTGTTGCTGTTTTTTGTTTTTTTTTGGTTGTATATTTTTAAGTTTTGATAATTGGCCTCATAATCCGAGCGTAAGAGAGAAAAAAGAACCGTGTTCCTCACCATGTAGTATCCAGGCAGCAGCCTCTGCAGAAACTTGGCCTCTTTGTGCTGAACCGTTTTAATGATGAACTCATCATCGCTGGTCAGGTAGAAGAGCGAGCCGCTGGCGCCCGGGTTGGCCAGCTCAATCAAAGGCTCATTTACGAGCGAGTACTGAGGAAGAAAAATCATAACATCGATTTAGGGTTTCACACGTAGCAAGGTTCAGGCTTTCGGGAGAGCAGCTTCATCCACAGTGTAATCAAACTAGAGCAGCTCTAAACAAGAAGACTAAAAAATGGAAACACTGTAAAAGTTTATATGGAAAGAAAAATGGCAAACATTTTTTTGTTTGTTTAAATCTACAAGAGACAAATGGCAATAAATCTCTTATGACGCTTAGGACTTAGCGGGAATGAGAAATAGCTTAATTTCTGCAGTTTTTTTCCCTCATAGGGGCATCATTCATTACATAAATGCTACAAATGCTTTTCATACCTTCATTTTTTCCTCTCTCATAACAGCATGACTGAGATCCAACAATGATAACAGACAGTAAAGTCTGGCATTTGCTAAAAATAACATATCTCCCATCTAAGATGAACAGTCAATTGTTTTTGTACACAAGCACAGCTCAGATTTGGTTGCTACACACCTATTCTCCAGGTCTATTCAAAATGTCCTTGTCGGCGCAAAGGTAGATCCAAGGTAACCTCTTACTCTACGCAGGAGGGGTCCTAGAATCTCCACATTTTGCCAAGTCGCTATAGTCAAAAAACCTTTGTGTGAATGCATGCTTTAAAATAACCCAGGCAGTCTTTTAGTGCACGTGGGAAAAGCACTGCTTGTGCTTCACCTTTTCCACATTTTACATTATGTCATGATTACTAGCCGTTAATGATTTTTATTCCAATTCTTATTTTGCAAAAGTGTTAATATTATAGTTAACTTTAAATTATAAATAATTCTTAAAATCTAAAAAAAAAATACAAAAAGGTTCTCGATCCTCCTCAAACAAATTCATCCTTCAGACTGACAGATCGTGGCTCTTCTTCGTTTTTGAATATTATTATTTCTAGGAAGCAAGTATCACTTTGCCAAGACAGAACATTATCATTTCAGCTCTAGGTTAATCAGACACATTTTAACAGCAATAAGGAAAATCTTAACATAAACGGTAAACTATAATCCAGAAGTGGCACCGAAAGTGAGCAGCAGACTGTGGAGAAGTGCTGGATGTTAATCGGTGCGTTATGAGAGCAACATGTTCAGAGGAGATGAGAAACACTGGAGGCATCTGCTCCCTCTCCCTGGAGACAGCCGACCACCGTCTGCAGTCACATTGAATAACTGGCACAAACACATCTGAAGCTTATCGCTTTTATATGTGCTTTTATTCCTGGTTTTAATTAGCCTGGGCTGCGTGGCGTCTGCCTGACTGAATCCATCACCACCTGAAGCCATAACTAACTGTAGCAAACTCTCTACTTTGTCGCGCCTAATGAAATCCTCGTTCTTCTGCCTTGAAGTTAATATTTTTTTCTTTGTTTTTTGTCTTTTGTCGCTGGTGCAGAAATAATGTCAGCGTTCAAAAACAAGAATGCAGCTGGCTGGATTTATGAAAGGGCCTGGAGGCAGATGGGAAATAGGCAAACGGCGTCATAACAGGATAAAGTCATAACAGGATAAAGTCATAACATCACACAAAATCTAATTTGGTTCTGAGAACAAAGCATAAAGAGGAGCTCGAAAACAACGGAGTTCTGAAGATTCTTACTTGATTCCTGAACAAGTTTTAAAAGGAAAACAACAGGATTAAACAAAAAAAAGAGGATGATGAAAAATTCTAAACTTTTACTTTTTAATCAGTTCTTTAAATAATCCCCTCTGCTCATATCTTGTCGGAGTAATATGTGTAACGGTTTGAATTAGCTTGTAGCATCTGGGCTTTACATTGAATCTGAAAGTACTGAAAGGACTTTTTTTTTAAAAAATACCAGAATATGTGTCTTTGAAGTAAATCTTAGTAAAACTGTTTGAACAGAAACAGAAGTACAGCTGCCTTACGTTCCACCATTTTGGGGATTACGACTCAAAATAACAACCAATGACAGTCGTACATTTCGTACATTGAACTTGTTTGATTGTTTTTTCCCATAAACACATTTAAACAGGAAGAAAGCTTTTGCTTGGGAGCCACTAAGAGGAATGTTGTGGAAGTACTTAACATGAGGAGTTTTTGCAGGGAATGTTTAGATGTAACATCACTGAGGGGTGAGGTCAAACGAACCAAATTACTTTTATAAATGTGCAGCACTGACAGAAAGCACCATTTGTTAGTGGCCAGCGTTGCACATGAACACGTTGTACACTAGTGTACACAAAATGAGACAAGTTAAAAGTTTTTTAACAATAACTTTTATGAGCATCTCTGCCACTTCAAAAAAAAAAGAAATTTAAAAGGATTCACGTATTTTAATATCATGGCTTTTCAGTGAACCTTTTTCTCACATCAGCTAAAATATTCCAAGCTGACCTCAGCAACCAAAGTCCAGATTTATAAAGCTCAGGAATAAACATGTTCAATCAGTTTTTTCACAGGGGTTATACAGCGCCTGGCAAACCTATTCCTACCCTTTGACCAACAAAAAAATGAATGGTTAAAATTCGTAAATACTTGAGACCCCCTTTTAAACACTTCTCACTACGTATTTGAGAAGTTCGCACACCAAATATCTCTGAACATGCATTGATATGCACAGTGGAAACCATCTTAGCAGTCCTGCAGAAGCTAACTACATTCTGTCCCTAGTCTTCTTCATTTCCTGCATTTTCTTTCACATATTTTAGATCTATAATAAAATTATCTGTAATTACATTCCATAGAAAAATTCACAAATAGGCAAGGGGATCACTGAAGTAAAATGGGAGGGGTTTTTTCATAAATTTAACAATTGATGTGCATTTGTATTTAGCGTTGTTGTGAAACATGGTGGTGGCAGCATTATGTTGTGTAGATGCTTTCAGGAAGACGAATGGAGTTAAATACAATCATGGAAGAAAACAGCAGGAGAATGGGCCTTGATATGCAGCCTGAGCTACTGTGGAATGGCTTGGTCCAAAGTGCATTTATGTGTTTCAATGGCCTAGTCAAAGTCCTTTCTATAATTAATTTCAGAATCTGTGACAAGACTTGGAAACTAATGTTTAAAAAATAAATAAATAAAAATCATCAACTACTGAGAGTGTTGGAAAGATTTTGTGTCTTACCAGATAGTCGTCGGGTTTGATGCCAAACAGATCTCTGAAGTAACGGAAAGCCAGCGGAGCGTACGTCTTGAAGCGGAAGTCTGGGTAGTGATGAGCAGGAGTCAAGTTACTTCCCTCACTGTAACGTGATGATGAAACCAAGCCGGGAAGGAATGAAAAATAAAAAAAGAGATGCATAAGACACATTATTCCTATAAAATCTCAGTAAACAACAATCTTATCCTTACGGTTGGGCCTTCAGTATAGTGGATCACTGTATTTTTAGCCACAGATGGAGTGTTTCTCCACTGTCACGGAGGAGGTAATGAAATTATTTTTAATTAAGTGTTCTGGAGCAGAGATGCATCTAAAACATGAGTGGGCCCTGAGGACCAGCAAGCTGAGAAACGCTGCGTTACTGCATGAACAGAGTTCAGTTCAGTCATCTACAAGAACCTGGATCCATAACAACTGTCGTGACAAAAAAAAAAAAAAAGCCGGTGTAGAGTAGTCCGCCTGGAGGCTGAAGGTGAGTCTGATTACTGGACCTAAACAATAATCAGCAGCACATGAGCCTTTCCTCAGAGGGAGAAAAAGGACCTACCAAAAGCCCTAAAACAACACAATAACCTAGATTTTTTTTTCATCTTTGGCTGGACTGCGGGACATTCTCAGACAGGCTTTAACAAAGGTTGGCCCCATTCAGTTTCCAAGCTAGCTTTCATTCCAGGGGAGAACCGCGACACATGAACTAGCGTGTCAATAATACGGTGAGAGTGAGACGACGTAAGCTCACTGGAACTGGTTATCGTGGATCCTAAATATGGAAGTAGGTTAATAAAGATTAAGTTTTCCAGGGTGACTCTAAATCAGGGTTCTTAAACAATGATCCGAGTAACCAGACTATTTTGTTGTTGTGTGCTGTGGCAACAGTCTGGCCTGTGCCCTGGAATATAACCCCACAAAGTAATTTGACTGCTTTGTTCAGAGCAGGACGGCAGCGGTGTTCACCTGTCACGGAAAGTTGTCGAGCGCAAACAGCACATGGAAATGTTTGATCTGATCAGAAAGACAGTCGCCTGGAGTTCCACTGAGAAGAAGGGAAAGTGAAACAGAAAAAGGAGCGCAAAGCCGGGTGCGAGTGTGAAAACTAGACTGACAGCAGCCGATAAACCTCCAGAGGAAAACGGGAAGATGAAGACAAGAAGGAGCGTTGACAGACAAGAGAGGCAAATAAAAGCTTCAGAGCTCATCGCTTAACCTTCCTCTTAGTCTTTCAGAAAAGAAATAAAAGTGTTTTACGTTTTCACCAAAGGGGAACTGCTTAGAGAAGGCAGAGAATAAAAAAAGAAACAATTATGTCAGGTATTAGATATAGAACATTAAATTTTTCCTGACTGCTTTGTTTGCTGTGTCTTGGGTAATTTTCTTCCTTTGCAGCCTTTATATTTCAAAGAAAAGCTGGACAACTGCAGCTTTTATTCAACCCAAACATGATGTCAGATGACACTGATGGTTTTGTACTCCCGCCTCTCAATCAGAAGCCGCAGCATCAACAAGAGTAATGTTTGGCCGTTGCTCAGAAATAGGAGACGTGTGCGTGCCAGGAACAGGTTTGCATAGACCAAAGTCAGTTTGCATATCCTGGTGTTGCATCTCAAAAGCCAAGACCATAAAGTACTTCCTGACAGGATTCTCATTCTCTTCCTGAAACCTGAGGGTTAAACACAACCTTGTTTGACGAATGTGTGTGTCCACACAAGCAACTCTGAGTGCCCCCCTTTTTAAGTAGATTACAGCTCTTTTTATCGTGGCTATTATAAATCTTAGCAGGTTTCCCAACTACCACATTCTTGACTAAATAACTACAAGACTCCCTTGGGGTAATGATTTATTAGTCAGCTCTGACATTTCAAGAGTTTTAATCATAAATTAGCTTGAAGACTTGAAAGTCCAGTTCGAATAAAAGAGAAAATTACTCAGGAAAACTACAAATCAGAAGTGAATTAGTTCTAACCAGATAGCTAAAAAATACATACATAGGGCAGAGTAATATATTACAAGTACATCCACATTGCAATATTGATTTGTAAAATTTGTACTAAAAAAACTGTTTGGAATTAGAAACAGTTCATTAAAGCAATATTTTCCCCCCGAATAGATTTATTTTATTTGAACTTTTTTGTCTCACTGAAATCTTTCAGCTCATCTAATAAAACTGAATTGGACAAAGATAGCCTCAGTAAGTACAACAGGACATTTTCAAATGATTACCACCTGATCAGTACGAGCAGGTAATCACTTAAACAGAACCTGTGTGACAACGCTCAAGGAGAAAGTCCTTCAACGTGAACCTGGGTTATGCAGCCAGATGATGACATAAAGCACATCTGAGTGACTAGAACTAATTCTGACTGAGATGCAGAGGTGTGACTTTAAACTTGCTCTCCATCCCCAAAAGTTCTCCGATGTGGCTGAATTCAAACAGTCCTGTAAGGAGGAAGAGGCCAAAATCCCTCCACAGAGACTCACAGGTTCTGCAAACCCGTGACGGGTCTTAAATCATTCCTACAAAGATTGTAGGAAGCCATATAAAAGGAATCTGTATGTGACACAACATGTTGACCAGACGTTAATCCAGCTTTCGACAGAGTGAGAGAGCGATACTTCAACAGATAACAGGAAGGCTGAACAAGCAACAGCAAAATTGCTCTGAATTATTTTCAGGATTTTTGTTTGCAGCCTTTTGAAAACCTCCGAGTTAAGAGCTTAGATTTCCACACACAGAGACTGGTATTCCAGTAATGCTGCTAACATGCTAATCCCTAATCTAAAATGCTGTTAGAGTTTTACAAAGCAACACTAGTCTCATTTTGGCTTGGTAATAAAATATTAGTGAAATCTTGTTTTACAGTGATGGTTCTTTCATCCGCATGCAGTAAGCTGATCTCTGCTTTCAATTTAAATAAATAACGGCTCCTCACAGATAGAAGGAAAGAAAAAATATATTTTAAATGCTGTTGTCTAACAGTCTAAAGAAAAATCTGATTGGCTAAAACTGAAATCAGAAAGACAAAACTTTCAGAAAATTCAGAAATTGATCACAAAACTCTTATCAGTGTCTCATTTTATAGCAAAACGACCATTGCTGATCATCTGAAAGTCATGTGTCAGATGCCAAAGGTTAGAAATCCCTGCTCTCTGTATCCAGACAGAGAGCGTTGGAGCTCCATCTGTGTGATGATGGATGAGAGGATCCCACTTTCGAACAATTCCTGGTTGAGCTTCAGATCATTTCGAATGGTTCTCTAAGCTGACGATGTAATTGTGAAGACAGCCTGAGAAGACGGAGAGGACACACGCTGACGTCTGCTGAGCGCCGCAGCAGCAGCAAGAGGCATGCAGTAAGCTGATTTCACAGCTCTTGGGAGGATAATCCCCAGGAATAGTAGCATCCCTGCATCAGGACTCAGACGAGGAGAACTGACTGCTGAGAAATGATGATGGAGAGGCTCTGGCTGCAGTTTACCCACTGGGCAAGATTAGTTATTTATTGTTTGTAACACAGACCCGGACAAAAAAAAATATTAATGGGCAAAAAAGCACAACAAATCTGCAGACATTAGTCAGCTGTTTCAGGCTGTTTCCACCTACATGTAAGCTGCTTTTTATGAAGTGGTTTTCTGATTCACGGCCTCCTGCTGTGAAATAACCTTGAGATTTGATGAAACTCGTGCTGCTCCTCTGCAATCCCCCATTGTACAAATAACTAACATTTAGAGGCTTCTGCTGAGGTTTTTACATTACACTAAAAACGGAGTACGTCCATGTATGTGCACCACTAACCTGGGTAGGAAGACGCTCTCCACCACATAGAAGTCTTGCATAAGAACGTCTCTGTCCGGCTTTGAGGTGAGGTTGCCCACCGTGTAGCCGATGCCGAGCTGAATGGCTCCCTTCAAGGCCGATGACGTGGTCTTGACGGAAAAATAGAGAGAAAAACAGCATGTTTATTTGGAACGCTAAAATAGCAAGGATTAAAACGTCGCCCTGCTGGAGCAGACGCCCTGCAGACATTTGCAGAGCTCTGCAAATTTACTGCCGCTCTTGACAAAGTCGTGTAAAAAACCCTAAAATAAAGCAATGTTCTGGAGAAATAATTGTGCTAAAATTTCATTTTAAAACAATTATTTCTTAAAATTTGATTTTTTTTTTTCTGATGAAGTAAATTGATTAAAAAAAAATACATTTAGGATAAAGTTACTTTACCTGCAAATGTATGAAAATATTTTTAGACACATTCATCACTGGTGGCCAATTACTTTGTCTACATCTAATTATTCAGAATTATTCATCACAATTCTGAAATAATTGTTCTACGAAACACAAATACATATTTATTGATGTTCTT
Organism: Brachyrhaphis roseni; assembly: GCA_903066815.1. Classification (NCBI taxonomy): domain Eukaryota; kingdom Metazoa; phylum Chordata; class Actinopteri; order Cyprinodontiformes; family Poeciliidae; genus Brachyrhaphis; species Brachyrhaphis roseni. Next base: position 50,045 of record CAEFZY010002374.1, read on the forward strand.
ATGGGACAAATAGTGGAGAAAATTGTACAAAAAAAAAGGCATTTTTGTAATTAACATCATTAATTGGAACTGAAATCAAAACAACAAGAATTATGAAATACCATAGTAACTCACAGCTGGGATAATATTCTTACAACATGACACCATTTTGCTATGGGAATATTTCTGTTATTGTTTTGCTTTAGTGTGTTTCAGACTAAACACAACACCAAATTAAATAATCTCCAATATGTTTGTGACCATATATTTCTGTGTATGTCAACAGGACGCGTTTGTGTGTAAATTGCCGTTGGATAGCACTTGCTTTGAACCGGAGGCGTATAAATAAACCGAGATGAATAAAATTGTTTTGTAGTGCAACAAGAAAATGCAAATAAATGTAAACACCACCAAACCCAACTAAAAATAGCTCCTTTAAGCTGAGAAACAAATATTCCTGTTGGTTAAAATAACTAAACATATTCAGACCAAACTAAGACAAAGATAACTGCTGTGCTATTGGAAACATTATGGTTACATCTTGATAAATGCTGCCACTCTCGGTGACGTCTACAGGCAAAAAACAAGAAGCAAAGAAAACAAGTGGGACCAGCACTTGACTGGTCTCTGGCAGCCAGCCCTAACAGGGGTCAGGACATTATGTGCTGCAGCACAAGGACATTTTAACCCACTCAAGTTACTCAGAAGTAAAGCTGCTTTGGACTCACTGGCTCTAAAACTGAAGCGTTTACCAGAATCAGGTTTATTGGATCAGAATAAGGAAATCAACCGCAACACAGCAAAGCTCTGGTTGGCTTTACCTTCTTGTAGGTTTTCTCTCGGCTCGTAGTGCGAGGCCCTTCCATCCTGTTTTCAGAGGTGGTCGACATCTAGAGGAAAAGGGGGATCCAAATCAAAAATCACTACGTTGCTAACAGAGGACTGATGCTTATTACATAACCTCAAATTAATAATAAATAACCTTTCTATAAGGTCAAGAGTGTAACTTACCTTGCTTACAGATAAGCAGTGCTGGACCAACAGCAATCAGGACAACACCTCTTTATTATTAGGTTGAGCAATCATCAGGAGAGTCTCTATAAGAGAGCAGGAACAGAAAGAGCATTATGCAACAAAACCGGAGGCAAAACATCACCCATAAACTCAGCATTGCAGTACGTTTAGGACAGAGCTAGTTAGGCTGTTGCTTTACATAACTTTCTAACGTGAGAAATAATTCCTCTTGTCGGTCGACTTTGTTTGTGTGTAGTAACTCTTTATTGGATTCTTGTTTTGAAGCAACAAAACAATCCTGCTTGGCAGTTTAACGGTTTGAACTGTATCTCATTGAAGTGCAGAGCTGCGGTTAATGAGTCAGACCTCAGGGGCGAAAGTTTTTACTATGCTGACGGCACAAGCAACTTCTTCCTGAGCTGCAACACTCCCATCTGTCTGCTGCTCCCCTCCCATCGCTGCCACTGCCTCCCACCCCCACGCCCAACCCACTCTGCCTGTTCTGCTCTTTGACTTTCCAAGGGGAAAAAAAACAAAAAAACGTCAGATCGACGTGACTGAACAAAGTCGCATTTTGGTGTCTGCATCGCAGGCAAATCAGTCTGCAAGCTGGAAAAGCTTAACAGAAATCTTGGTTAAGCCAGGACTTTGCGTGACAGAGCTGTGGCGTATCTGCACTCGCCACATCACCTGCATTTAAATGCACCTGCAGGACCTGAACACCTTGAATGACTTTCTGCTTCATCAGCGTTTGACGGCACGTCCTCCGGCCAACCGTTCTGTGACCAGCGGTCACATCACCTTCAGAGCAGCTGCACATCTCAGTGAAAGCCTTTTCAGAGCTCTAGAGTCCAAAGTAATCTTTAGGGATGTTATACTGTGACATGGGCCAGTTGCCGGTAACGAGGTTTTTAAAAAGTGGCAATTTTCACATTTAATTTCAAATCCTGTTTTATAGACGCCAGAGATTTCTACAACAGTGTGAACAATAGAGTACCATCGTGGCCCTCCCTCACCTGTTGCTATAAAAACAAAAGGCTCCTTCACTTATATCCGTCTTATAAAATAGACAAATTTGAACTGTCATCTTCAAAAGTCCAGTCACAGAGTCAAAATAGGTGCTAAAGATGGCATTATTATTTTTGCAGCAGTAGGAATAAATGTTGCATTGTGTGTTGTAAATAAAAGTAATTAGTTCATTTTATATGCTTTTGTTTAGGCTTTTTGAAAGAAAAAAAAAGCAGTGTGACTATGATAACAGATATCAGCTGGAGATACGATTCAGCAGAATTTCAGCTTGATCAGACTGACCAGAAACTAAAAAGGAAATCTTTTTCTGATGGCCAAGTGCTTACAATAATAACAAAAAATATGGTAACACTCTTCAGTGTACAAGTTTGACTGAGGGAAAAGCCCTCAAGGTTAGCTATCCTCTTCAAGACAGTGATATATCCAGCAGATAACAAGAAGGCTGAATAAGTAAAGCAAAAATGCTCTTTAGTATCCTGTTGAGTGTTTACCTCTCTCGCTTTTTGAAGATGCTGGATTTGGAAATGTGAGCAGCCTTTGAAAAATCTTAAACAGCAGTTTTTATGAATCTAGCCATGCTAACTGTGCTAAATGTTTATTTAAGGTGCTAAAGATTGTTCAAAATATCACCTCCATAATCAATTTGTCTGTTTTAAAACATTAGTAAAATCTTGTTTTACAGCGACTGCTCTCTGTGACACATGGATAATAATCCTTTATGCCGTAATGGGATAAAAAAATCTTTGGAATCCTTCTTACATTAAACTTCTTAGAAAGAAATCAGATCTGAAGAAAATATGGAAGAAAAACTGATTAAAAAAAAAAAAATCAACCACCAAATATTGACGGGTCCGCCTCTCGTAAAGAAATCCTAAATGTGCTTCCTTCTTGGTGAAAACGTGTTTTAAAATAGAGCCAATGTATCCTGCTGGATGAATGCAGGCTCACATGCACTGATAAAGAAGATTAAAAAAAAGAATGCAGCCGACACCATGAGCGCTCATCTCCAGATAAATTCTTATCTATGGACCAGCTCCTCCGTTGCTATAAACACAACACAATATACTTTGGCCAGAGGCGCAAACTAATCCATCTCTGTTTGGAAACTTGCATCATTTATATCTTTTCCTTCTCCCTTAAAAAAACAAGCCTCCGTCAATTATAAGGCAACACGCTGACGCAACATTTGCCTGAAGCCGGAGAAGACATAATGAGATCCTGTTATCAATCATGAGCTGTGTCAATAGAGGTAAATCTGGATAATGATGTGTTGATCCACCTGAGCCATTATTCGCTCCGACTGGCCTGGCGCTCTCTGAAGCTGAGGAATGTTAATGAGTCCGGCTCTCAGAGCTGCCCTGACCTGAGCACCATTTTGTGCGCATCCCCCTCCACTCCAACCTCCACTCCCCCTCCTGCTACCCTCACCTGACCCCACACGGCCCAGCTGGACGCTCCAATACCCTGTTTCCAGAACGATCCATGAGAGGCCGGCAGCTGCAGCAAACAAACAGCAGGTCTCCTGTTCACTTCATAACAAAAGGCAGGCGGACGTATGAACACGCTGACGTGAAACGAATGGACGGATGATCTTAACCAGTCGTGACTTACTCCTGCCATCCACACCATTAGCAAACAATGCAGGAACAAAGGAAATGACAAGGAAAAACAGAAACAAAGTGAAACGTCAGTGAAACAAGACCTTTCGGTCTCAGCTCTGTCACATTATTGTCTTGGACAGATTATATTGTGGAGGAGATGTTAGTGGTTTGGATGCGAACCAAGTGTAGAAACAGATCCAAATGATTGATACAAAGGAGACTCTGTTTATGAATGTCTAAAAATTAAAAATATATTAGCATGCAGTAGCTTGCAAAAGTATCCACTCGCTTTGAACTTTTCCACGTCTTGTCACGTTCTGAACAAAAACCTAAAAGTATTTTACACAATAGACCAAATAGCAAGAGGCCAACTGCGAAGTGGAAGAGAAATGATACATGGTTTTCTGCATTTATTAGGAATAATTTGAAAAGTGTGCAATTCTTTGCTGAAGTTCTGCTGCAGCTGCAAGTCTTTTGGGCTACCTATCTACCAGATGTAAACATCTACAGACTGAAATATTTGCTCTTTCTTTGAAAATTGCTGAAGTTCAATTTTCAAAGAAGGAAGGGATTAAGAGCATGTATTCGTCTCCATCTATGTTCACACTCCAACCAGTTTCCATGTCCCTGCTAAAGTAAGGCATTCCTACAGCCTGATGCTAAAGCAAGAAATAGTTCACTGAGGCATGAGGTTTTTCAGGGTGATGGGCAATGTTAGTCTCTCCACATGCAGTCATAAAAAAAGTTAAATTTTAGTCTCATCTGACCAGAGAACCTTCTGCAACCAGAATTTCCGATAGGTTTCCTTCAACAGTGGCGATTCGTTCATATACGCCAGAGTTATGGAGCGCATAATTCAACAGGTTCTCCCACCTGAGCCGTGGATTTCCCAGGGTCACTATGGTCCTCTTGGCTACTTCTCTGATGAATGTGCTTCTTGCCTGTCAGCTCAGGTGGATTGCCATATCTGGGTAGGTTTGCAGCTGTGCCGTACTCTTTTCATTTTCAGAAGACGAGTTGAACAGTGCACTTTGTGATGTCTAAAGCTCTGTGTTTTAATAACTTGGTCTATACACTCTTCACATTTAACTCACTTTTCTTTTGCACTTTTAAAATGTTTTGTGTGTGCTTTCTTCTAATCAGGTCCCATAAGAACCAACAGGCTCATTCCACACTGTGGACGACTCTGCTCATAAACAGCTCCACTATAACTTGTCCCACGCCCTTGTCCAAAATTCTTTCCCCCTGCAAACAGGCCCACTTGAGTGCAGATCAAACACTCATTCTCATGCCATATCTCCTCCATGGTTTCAAGGGTACTGCCAAGGATGCCGGTCGGCCCTGGTGGAAGTCAAACAGCAGCGCCGTAGCCAGGCAGTCTGGGAGACAAAAATCTGATGCAGAGAGGAGACAAGAGCTGTCTGCCAATGATGCAAACCAAATAAAGTCCAATTATTATGAAATTAACCGTCTCTGACAGCGACATCTGAGTTGAGACATATTCAATCACAAAGGTTCCTGTAGTCACCAGGACACAAACAAACCCAAAGGCTTCTTTTTTCCTCTGCTTTGTTTCACTCCCTAGAAACAGCAATATCAGATTACTCAAGCAGACTGTAAACAAAATGATGAATCAATATTGAGACAGCAAGGCAGAGCACTAAGGATCAGGCCGCCTGGCTGCCATGACCCACACAATCTCTTACCATAACGTTAGATGAGCAAAGAAAAAAGGATTTCAGTGGAGAAAAACCAAGAAGACTCATGCTGCCATCTTAGCTCATCCTGAGGGGAAGTGGATTGGTCAACTTCCCGTCTGAAATACCAGACAAAGAAATACCAACATTAACTCCTGATTTAATTCATTTCTTTTTTGTTTTAAATATATGAACAAGAATAGTCTCTTCAGATATGAGCAATACAATTATATATGAAGACGATCTGATCAAGCTTATATCTGCAATTTACATTTTCTGATTTTCAGTCTGATATTTCCCTGACAAACTTACTATTTTCTTTCAAAACCATAAAAAACAGAATGTACATATTTAGAGGTAAGAGTTTTTAATCCAACAGAAAATGGAAAGAATCACAGAATAATCCCAGTTTATGAATCCAAGCACGAGTCTGTCACCATGAAAACATGTTGATTTTGGAGGTTAGAGTTTGACCTGTGAAAATCCAGAGAAAATTGACTAATTTCAATGAAGTGGCTAATTAATTGCATCAAGACACAGATTGAATTAAATTAGTATTTTGCAAAGAAAAGGTTTTTCTTTTTTACTTTGGGATGTCCGGATCCAGCCCAAAGTACAGGTAGAAGATCCCAATGAAGGCATCATTATCTCTGATTGAAGTCAACTTTCTGTCCTACTGTCACCTGCATGCCAGTAAGTCAAGCAGTCATGTTTTTAATCATGGTCTATTTTTTCATGCACACTTTTAAAAATTGTCGTAACATTTTGTTGATCCAATATATCTGGGTTTTCACCATTAATCTTAATAGAAATCACCATTACAATGAAATTGACTGTGAAAGAAAGACTGTGTTGGCTGCTGCAGCATTGGTGAGTGTTAGAAATCTAATGGATTGGATTTGTATCATGGTAAAACAAAAGAAATGATTTAGACAGAAATAATTTTGTGTGGTAAAATAGCATACCTGGAGTGTGTGTTTGGTCACACACTTTGATTAATCAGGCCAAGAATGTGAAGTATTTGCCAAGTGTATTATGATATCTTGATGGATTTTGAGTGTGGGGAGTTAACTTCTTCCAGCAACCACAAAAATTTTATTTTAGGAGGCAGATTCTGATTCATGTTCTAAAGACTGACAGAGTCGTTCAGTTAGGACTAATCCAAGATAAGAATAACAACCCCATACAGAGTTTGCAAACCATGAATGTGTGTTTTCTGTTTCAACAGAAAACTATCAAATCCACTCTTCAACACGCGCTTCCTCTCTTCCTCCTACAGCATATGAAACTGATCTGTTTCATATTTTACTACATTAGGCAGATCGTTTGTTTTCATCCCCTTTCTGACAGACAGGCTGTGACGCAGCTTCAGGGTACAGTTTGCCCACTAACAGCAGGCACTATGCAGCACTGCAGATCTTGGAACGCAGTCTGTGTGTGTGTGTGAATGTGATTAAAAGTCTGAGGCAGCACCAACAGAGGCTGAGGATAGCTTATCAGACGGAGTAGCAAACAGAACTGAAGGTAAGTGGCAGAGCTGGTTAATTTAGCCAAATTTTAAAAAGCCAGGGGTATTACCTCATTGTAGAGTGAGGAAAATAAGGAAAAATCTCTTGGGTAACCAACTCTGTCAGCTTGCTGCTGGAGGAGTTGCCTGAATGGATCCTTGAGGTTTATGCTTCTTTAGAATGTCTTACTAAACTAAAGAACAGAACCAAGAAATTCATGAAGTGGCCAGGAAACCAGTGTGAATGTAGATTATGTAATCCTGCATGATTAATATTTATATTTTTGTGTCTGCCTTCACGTGACCTGGAGTGACATCCCATTCTTAATCCATAGGGGTTTAATGTAATGTTGGCCCAACCTTTGAAGCTATTAACAGCTTTACATCCTCTAAGAAAGCTTTCCACAAGGTCAGACGCTGATGTTGGACAAGAAGCTCTGCCCACACTCAGAACACTCTGTACAGGTGAGGATAGTTTTTCTACAACAAACTCCCTCATCCATATTGCTAAACACAAAATAGCAACCCATGACCCCATCAGTGCCAAACTTTGCATTTATTTTTTTAGACTCTTGTGGAATTGACCAGGCCAACTGAAGGTACTCATACTGTGAGAGTGTGTGTGTGTGTGGGGTGTGTGTGTGTGGGGGTGTGTGTGTGTGTCATGGGGATTTGACCTTTTAAATATGACAAGACCACACAAAAGGGGCCTAACAAGAGGGTGGGAGTGGTAAACATAAGGGAGGAAGACGATGACAACGAGGAAATGCAACACGAAAGCTGTGTAAATATTCAGAGTCATTCCTTTTCTTATGGTTAATGAAACACTCTGTAACATATTAACAATGTTATTCTTACAGAAGAGAAAAGAAGAACTGCGGTTATTACACAATTAAACAACTAAAGAAGTATTGTGTTCATTTTATTTTGCATGCCCAGCGACTTCAGCTTGTGTTTTTGAAAATCAGATCATCATTCATCACTTTCACTCGAGTCCCTCTTTGCATGGGAAGCAGCAAAGAGGAGGTCACCCTCCGTGTCCGGAGAGAGTCACATGATTCATTCGAGGGAACAGAGTGGGAGGGAGCGTTGAGTGAAACACAGGGACAGGAATATATAGAGAAAAAAGTAAGACAATGTTCCCTAAAGATATAGAAGTAAACAAAAGGAGCTCCAATGAGCGTGATAGAGAACAACACTCCACTCTCTGAGATGACGACCTATTAAAGCAGGCTTTTTTTCCCCTCAGACAGCAGATATATCCATCACCAGGCATTCAGCAGAGCCTCGTGTCCTAACGTCATCGTCCAGGGAAAACAAACGGCACAAATACAATAAGAGACAGGGTTTCCCAGCTCAGCCAGGCCCTTTCAGGGTCCAAAGGTCCACTCTCCCTCAGTAAATCCTCGAGGGAGATAGAAAGTTTTATTATCTAGAAGTATTACAGTAAACAGAAATGGCACAATGATTCTAAAAGAAGGTTAATCATTTCATCAAGAAAGGAGACACAAGCTGCAACATATAAAGATGAGAACTCTTCCTCTTGACTTGCTCGTTTTTTTTCCCCCAGTTGTCTTCACTCAGCTCTCCCTTTCATCTTGTGATCTTTCCTTCCCACTTTCTCACTCTGACTCCCTGAGCGGGCCTCTGCAGACTTCGTCATTATAAGGGAAGAGGGAGGGATGAAGGGTGAGAAAGGGTACTACGGAGGACTAAAACAACAACAACAACAAATATCTGAATGATATACATTCCTGTGAGGCTGCCAGCTTAATGCTCAGCTAGCAGCCTCCAACCAACCGACCGGGATTCAGTACAGGACAATTACCAGCTAAACGTCCCTGCAGGCCTCCTCCGACAATGTTCCCTCACCCTTTCAAAGCTGGTGCCCATGAGTCGATTGGCCAGAAAAGGCAAGCAGAGGTCATTAAGATCGAACGGATAGCTTTGAAGTAAATAATGAGAATTTTAAACAGATCCTGGACTGCACGCGGATGTTTGTGGACAGCCTTCAAAAGATTCAACTTTCCGTTTGTATGCATGTGAGAAATTTTGAGTAGTTCTGATCTTTTCGCCCCGGCGCCATTTCACACCTTTGAAGTTCTGGTCGTTTTGTACCCAACTTGTTTGACGCCAGTGGGAGTTTCTGGCTCGCTGGGTATCAATTCATAGCCGCCAGCGGTGTGTTTCACACCCATCTGACATCAAACAATTAAAATCTTTATATTCTGCTTGTAGACTAATGTAATGTGCTTGCGTGACACATTTCTCTAGCATGTAAATAATATCTATCAGCAAGGGGTCACCTTGAAATAAAATCATAATCTAATAAAAGACAAAAATGTTCAGAAGGGTTCATTGGTTTAAACAGGGATCAGAACCAGGTATGTGGAGATATGGTGTATTACAAAGTTTTACATTGTGAGCTTTTAAAAATTATTATCCTTATAAGTCATAAAAACTAAAATTATTCATAAAAATACAACAAAATAACTGCTCCACAATGGTTTAAATATATGGCTATGAAATACTTTGCTTGTGGCTAAGAAATGGTAATGAGTCTGTGAAATGGAGGTACAAATTGGCACTATGACAAAGCGAAAAGGTTAGACCATTTATTAATTTGATGGCTAAAGACAATAAAAACTACATAAAGGTCTGTGACTGCTGGCCACTACAATTTTTAGCAACAAAATATTTTGGGGAGTTTTTGTCTTTGATTTGTCAAGTTCAAAAAATCTGCAAAGTCCAACAAATCTGGAGCACACACACTTCATTTTGGTTTTAAATACTACCACGAGAGTGAAAACTGGACAGATTTATGTCAGGCTTATCGTGTTTGCAGCATATTTCTAAACCAGTGCTTTACAAATGCTTAAAAAAATTATTCTACATTAATTAATATAAATACATTATTATTAATATTAATAGTATGAAGAAAAAGCATTTATTAAAAGCTTTGTGTATTTTTTTCAACTACTTGACCAAGACCTTGCTACACTCTGTCTCATGCAGATGGAGAAAACTTCACTCACTCTGGCACTTTCTCTAGCATCTAAATAAAAATAACTTTAAACTTTAAAAATAGCACAACAAATGTCATTTTTGGTTGATATATCTACATACCAGTAACCGGCTTATCCCTATTTTGCACAATTTGTTTTATTCCCAAGATCTGGTAATTTTCTGCATCAAAGTTTATCAAACATTGTGCGCTTTAATGAGTGAAATAGACTCATGTAGATGTACAGAGAAGTGGATAGGGTAGACCACTCTGGTCCCACAGAGCCTTAAGTGCAACATCTGATGAATAAACTTTAATCCCTCAAACCCACGAGGAGCTCTCGTGTATTCACAGATTCACATATTTGAAAGGTCAGGGGTAGTGAGGGATGGATATGTGAACGTAATTCAATAAAGTCGTAATAATGGGAGCTTGTGCTCGTTTTAGAGCACCCAAGATAAGATTTATCCAAAGCATTTTGAAGGTGAACTCAGAGACCTTTTTCAGTTAGCGGTGCTGTTCACTGTTAGATTAATTATTATGAGAAGTGAAATGACTGACTCTTAGTTATTAACTTGACATATTTCCCCTTCAACAGAGATGAATAGAAAGAGTGAAAGGATGATCGGTAATGCATGCTTATTCTGAATTTGCTATTTTTAAACATGTTTATTGTTTACATATATTACTAAGTTATAATAAATACAGAGATAAAGAAGAACCTGTATATTATCCATGCTAGGTTTGGTTCTGTCTATAACTTGGATAAAGATTGAGTGAATTCCCAAGGAAGATACCAAACCCCAGAAAATTTCTAAAAGCCCCTACAACAAAAAGTGACTTAATTACAGAGTGTGACTCCTGACTGAGTGCAAATGGCAGTCAGATCCGTATGAGGTATGTGCTGACATGAGTGGAGGCTGGCCAACGAGTGAGGACAATAAAACAGATAACACAGAGAGGGGGAGAGAGAGAGAGAAAAGAAAAAAGAGAGTGAGAGAACAGTTCATCAGTTCATACTGTACACTGCTCACCCGTATGCTTCACAAAGGTGGATCGTCAAAAGACCATCAGGACGTGGGTCAACTTGATCAGAAATTTAATTGTCCTCTAACATTTTTACCAATTAATAACCCAAAAGTTGTAGGTGGTAACAATTCTAATAACAGCTATTACATCTGAGAGGGATGGTTTTAGCTCACACGACATAAATATAGCATATTTACAAGTGATTTGTCAATCACAGAGGCTGTTCTATTTGCATGTCAGTCTCATAAAATATCCTGAGCAACAATTCTTTAGTTAATAAACACCAACCGTGTGATCCAGTAGCTGAGACGTCCTGCTTATTAAAAGCAGGAGTACACATTTGATAGCCTTTAACAGATCTGCACAAAGATGATCTCTGCAAGGGCCTGGCAGAATTGTTTGCTGTTATGTTCTGAATTCAAGAGGAAATAAATTAATCTAAATTCATGTCGAGTGTAGCAGAAAGTCCTCTCTTGTTTTCAGCTTGTGGAGCGCATTATCACTGGCTCTAAGTGAAATGTTCTGACAGCAGCTATAGGACCTCAGTTTTAGCTGGACTGCACGCAAACATCATGAAGTGTGGAATTTCCCTCTGAGACGACCGAGAGGCATTTTTATCTGATAATGATGAATGTGACGAGACACTACATGTATGTGTGTCCAAACAGTACAGTGGACAGTTAGCCAAGCCGTCATCAGGAATGGCAGAAGGGAAGCTGGTGAGTTATGTAACCGCTTTAATAAGTCTCATATTGTTACTTTTGCTGTATCACCACCGAGTTCCCATGGTACCTTATGAAATGTACCAAGAGCTCTTTGACCCAGAAATCACAAGACTACTCTGAAAGGATCGGCAGATGTTAATCGTTACACCTGTGAACGTGAAGCTCTATAGATGTCTTTAGATGTAATAACGGGGCTTTTTGACGTTTTCTAAAAGAGTTGAACTGCAAGTGTTCATTAGTAGCCCAAGCTTTATTCATGAAAGAAAAAGCTCAAGAACAGAAAGGATCTTATGTTCATATAATAAATATGGCCTTTCAACTGCTGATCATGTAGGAAACCGCTCTAACTGCACACATATGTTCACTGCAACATGCAAACCACCTTATCACCTTATAAACTCAAAAGTCACTGTACTTTATTAGAATTTTAAGAAAGAAGCCAACCTTATGTGAAAATGATACTTGTACAAAGTGTACTGTGCATTTTTATGCAGCTCCCCTTTGAGTCAATCATTTGTAAATCCTTTTTACTACAGTTGCAGCTGCAGGTCTCCAATAGCTTAGCACATTTAGAAACCCAGACTTCTTTGCAAAATGTTTCACCCTAAGTCAGATTGGATAAAGAGGGTCTCTGAACATAGCTGTTATTCTCTGCAGCTCCTTCAGAGACACCATGAGCCTCTGCTGCTTTTCTGATTAATGCTCTTTTTGTCTGACCCATTAGCTTAGGTAAAAAAAAACCTTGGTAGATTAGTTGTACAATACTCTTTCCATCTTTGATGATGGATCAAACAGATCCATACTAAACTATTTTTCTATAAATGGAAAACCAAGTATCATTTCCTTGCTGCATTAATTTATTGCATAAAATCTCAAAAGGAAACGGCATTTTACCAACATCTAGCAAAGCGTGCTACACCTGAAGGTGGAAATTTGCATGTTTTCCCTTTCAAACATTGTGGGCATAAAGCCTCTCAGTCAAATGAGGATGATAAAGGAGTTTCATAAAGATAAACACAGACACATGTACCTGCAGCACCCGACTTATATGGGCTGGTTTGGGATAGTCTGATTTGTATTTTACAACCCCAAGTACGTCAAACACTTCAGTGGATGTTCTATATATTATGCTACATTTTCATTGCTAAACAAATGTTGTTTTTACTATATTGTATTCACTAGTTTAGATCCTTGCAGTGCAAATACTACCTGAAAAAGATGGATACTGTCCAGACATGCATAAGCATTGGATAAACTCAAGAAAAGTCAATAAAGTACACACAGATAACTCCACAATGTCTTTTAAATTCAGGAAAGCCTAAGGACCCATTCATTATACTTGTTAATAAAGGCGTCTTAGATGAATGCCACAAAAGCTAGTAACATTTTTTAATCGTGTAATAATCTTTATGATTGCTATATTTCCTTATTTTATTAATTTTTTTTATTAAAAGGTGAGATACAGCAAGCAATTCTGCAAACTACAACCAAGAATTGAGTTAACAACATAAAACAAAAACAAACCAAGCCACTGGAAGGAATCAATCTGTCTTCAGAGCATAGCCTGCTGTATCTTTGGTCAGGCAGGGCTGTTTTATATCTGTCACAGCCTGGTGACTCTCAGAGGGGCTTAAGAGGGAAATGTGAAGAGCCCAGGATTCAGTCACCAGCACAGAAATGTATCACGTTAACGTAAAAAGATGTGATACTGGGAAGAGATGCATAAAGCAAAAAAGACACACACGCACTCTATGACGAAGGGATTTAAAAGAAGGCTGCATTCAGTTCTAGACAAATTGATAAACTGAAACTCACTGGAATTAAACTATAAATATCCCACATTTTGAAGAATTCATTACAAAACACAAGTTGCACAATTTAAGGCTTGCGTCATTGTCCATCCGATTGTTTCTAAGCAAGTCTGAGAAGCTGACAACAACAAAAAACGTATTTCACTAATAAGCAGGGGAAACTAATATGGATTGTAATTCATAAGTGACAGACTCTTGTGAAATCCAGCCTACAATCCAAAACCTGAAAACAATCTGCCTTCTCTCACGGAGGACCTGTGTCCACATTAGGTTGAGAACACTTTGTATCGGGGCAGAATCTGATGTCTCCGTTTAATCACACCTGCAGTTTTTCACCTGTCGCCACAGCACCTGAGATCCGACACGTCACGGTCCCCGCTGTCTCCCCAGTCGCCGCCGTTTCTACTAAGTTACACTAAACTTTGCGGATGAACAAGTACAGACATCGTACCTCCAGCGGGATTCCCTGATGAACCGAGCAGAAATTGTCTTCTTCTCGTTTATCCTGCAGAAATATTTCCGAGACAGGCTGCGGTCCTCACAGAGCCTTATGCTTCTTCTTCTTCGTCAAGCAGAGGATCTCCAGCTGATAAATGAATGCGGTTCAATGTGATGCACTGTTTGCTGTACTTCCCTCCACAGCAGATCCGCTGTACTGTGCTGCTGTAGAGTTAGAGAGCCTGTGTGACTCTACTGTCTGTTCCTGCCTCTTTTTTTTTTAACAGCTTTTTTTCCTCAGTGCACCACGAAGAAAAAAAAAACGACTCAATAACTCCACCTGCAGGCCTGAACCCGAATTACAAAATTAAATAGTAACAGAATTTCATGAGCCTAATTTAGGTATGATGCCTTGGACTTCACATCTAGGCGAGATTAAAAAAAAATCTTCTTGGGATTTGTTTTAACAGCCAAAAAATAAGTATAAGTTTATGTTGCCTAGTACTTGCAGCTCACATATATTGTATAATAAAGACACATAACCATTATTTTGATCTCATTGTCACAGCAAAATGTCCCTGTTTTAGGCAAGTTAGGATTGCCAAGATTACTGTATTTCTATTTCCAAAACCCCAGAATAATGAGATGCATAATTTTATTCATATCTTTTTTTTTTTTAAATCCCTTTCCTATAATAGTTATATCTGTAAACAAAGCAAGATGATGATTCCATGGCTTCATAAGCATGGAATCATCATCCATGATGATTAATTTAATTCAGTGTTATGTTAATTCATAACACTTGAGATAACAAAAGAGGCACATCCAGGATGAATTTCAAAGTAACAGAATCAGAATCAGCCTTATTGGTCAAGACTTTGTGCACAAACAAGACACTAGACTTTGGTTTCAAGAACTACCAATATATTAAGTATAAATTGATCAGCTTTAGAGGAGAATAATAAAGAATAAAAAACACACCATTTTTGTATATAAAAGGACAATTTTAAAATAATGCAGTATGCTTCTCTTTCTTTCACAGCCTGAACTTATCACTCAGGCTGTAAAAGGTGTTTTTTGTGTTCATCAGAGACACAGCCTAGAGGAAGAAACTGTATCTGTGGCAGCTGGTCTTTACTCTGTAGAATCAACTTGAAGGTAAATGTTTAAGCAGATTGAGCCCAGCATGTGTGTGGTCTGCATAAAAGTTAGCTGTCCTGAAGAAATCATGTAAAATATCAGGAGGACAACTGTGGACATCCATAAGTCTGATGATGCCTTAAGATAAGATGGTGATGAGATGACATAATATCAATAAATCCATTTTATCCGTAAAGCACCGTTCATATTAAAAACAGCTCAAAGTGCTTTACTGTGCTGTAACAAAGCGAATTTAGCTAATCCCCACGTCCACGTTGAGGTATGGTGTCATCATCCACTTGAAAAGCAACTTCAGCATTCCTGAAAAATTAAAATGTGAACTTTAAAAAACAGAATCCACATCAATGTAATGAATTGGTGAGACAATTAACATTTTTCACTAACCTCACAGTTGTGCATCCAGAAGGTTGGATCACTGCTAATTGTTGACTCTCTTCAGGGTCTCTGGAATGAACTTGAATTAGCATCAATATGTCACCTCTGGCTATCACATTAAAATGATCTTATAGTTCGGTACCTGTTTTGCTGCTGGTTTGGCCTTCGGCTGCGTCTTTTAACACAGTAACATATTACACCACCAACCAGAAGTGCAGCAAAACCAACTGTGGAATGAAAAATCTAATATTTAGGACACATGTAACAATTAAAATGAGGAGAATTTTTATATCTTCTCTAAAATGAGAAGAAATAATAATTCTGCTTTTACTTTAACACTATGATATTTTGGCCCCCAGTGAAGCAGGGGGCCAAAATATCATATCACTTGTTACAAGACGGCTCAGTAACAAAAAGCCAAACTTCTCAGATTTAACTTTCATCGGTGTCATTTGATGAGAGACAGGCTGCAAGCATTCGTTGCACAGGTCCCTAGTTTGTCACAAAACAAACAACCATGCACACACAAACACACAAATGTTTGTGTGGCTATCTTTGTGGGGACTTTCCATTGACTTCCATTCATTTCTACAGCCTAAACCTTACTCTTACTCTTATCCAAACCCTCCACATTACATACCTAACCCTAACTAAAACTCAATTCACATCTTAGTCCTAAATCTAACCCCTGACCCAAAAACAGCATTTCTGGTCCCCACAAGGGGACACACACATAATAATTCTTAAGGAAAAATCTGACAAACCAGTTAACCTAACAAGGAATTTTACTGGACTGTGGGAGAAAACCTGAGTACCCAGAAAAAAGTCACACATCTACAGAAAGAACATGCAAGTTAGAATAACACCTAATGAAGGGGTTTATATGTCCTTAGGGAGTTTTACTGCTTTTTGTGTCACTTTGTGTTCATTCTGAAACATTAACAACATATATGAGAGAGTATAATGTTCTCAAAGTGACTTGGATAAATATTTTTAAGTACAGAGTACCGGTTCAAAAAACCAGCATGTTTATGTCATTTGCAAAGCAACACTGCCATCTTCTGATTATTCTATTTTTCAACTGTAAGCATTTTCAAAGTGCTTACATTGGAAATGTAAGCACTTCTTATAGACAATGATATTCTCTTATAGACATAGAGGATAACCTTTCAGTGCTAGATGATGATTTTAACACATAAAGACAATTACAAAGTCGGCCTTCTATCACCTAAAAAACATCTCCAGGATTAAAGGACTAATGTCTCAGCCTGATCTAGAGAAACTCATCCATGCGTTTATCTTTAGTCGCATTGATTATTGCAACAGTGTCTTCACATGTCTGTCCAACAAATCAATCAAACAGCTGCAGCTGATCCAGAACGCTGCTGCTCGTGTTCTCACTAAAACCAGGAAGATAGAGCACATAACACCAGTTTTAAAGTC
>CAEFZY010002387.1:0-16529 GCA_903066815.1 Brachyrhaphis roseni
GTGGTTTTATAAAATCCAAAAGAGAATTGGACAAATGAGAAGAACAGAAAGAAACAGGAGAGAAGAGATAATTATTTCACGACTTAGAATCAGACACACTGGACTAAATAGATCACTATTTTTGATAGGGAAACATCAGACAGGGAAATGTGAATGCGAGGAAGATGAAACAGTGGAACATGTCATTTTGAGTTGTAGGAATTATATGATTCATAGAAACAAGTTGATTAGAAACCTTAGTAAAATGAAAATGAAATTTGATATTGTTGATTTACTGCAGAAAGACTCGGGAAGCAGAGGATACCAGGTTATATTTGATTTTTTGAAACCGTTTTGTTGTCAAGTGGTCCACACTTCTTACCAGTTGGTGGCGGTAATGCTTACCTAACGTTTCTTGCCAACCGCCAATAAATATCAAGAAGAAGAAGTTGTGTTGTGCAGATGTCAGGCGGACACGCAGCTGATAGTCCTACTGAATAGACTGTTAGAATTTGCATTATGGCAAGAAAAAAGCAGCTAAGTAAAGAACAACGAGTGGCCATCATTACTTTAAGACATGAAGGTCAGTCAGTCCGAAATATTGGGAAAACTTTGAAAGTGTCCCCAAGTGCAGTCGCAAAAACCATCAAGCGCTACAAAGAAACTGGCTCACATGAGGACCGCCCCAGGAAAGGAAGACCAAGAGTCACCTCTGCTGCGGAGGATAAGTTCATTCGAGTCACCAGCCTCAGAAATCGCAGGTTAACAGCAGCTCAGATTAGTGACCAGGTCAATGCCACACAGAGTTCTAGCAGCAGACACATCTCTAAAACAACTGTTAAGAGGAGGCTGTATGAATCAGGCCTTCATGGTAGAATAGCTGCTAGGAAACCACTGCTAACGACAGGCAACAAGCAGAAGAGACTTGTTTGGACTAAAGAACACAAGAAATGGACATTAGACCAGTGGAAATCTGTGCTTTGATCTGATGAGTCCAAATTTGAGATCTTTGGTTCCAACCACCGTGTCTTTGTGCGACGCAGAAAAGGTGAATGGATGGACTCTACATGCCTGGTTCCCACCGTGAAGCATGGAGGAGGAGGTGTGATGGTGCTTTGCTGGTGACACTGTTGGGGATTTATTCAAAATTGAAGGCATACTGAACCAGCATGGCTACCACAGCATCTTGCAGCGGCATGCTATTTCATCCGGTTTGCGTTTAGTTGGGCCATCATTTATTTTTCAATAGGACAATGACCCCAAACAGGCTGTGTAAGGGCTATTTGACCAAGAAGGAGAGTGATGGGCTGCTGCGCCAGATGACCTGGCCTCCACAGTCACCGGACCTGAACCCAATCGAGATGGTTTGGGGTGGGCTGGACCGCAGAGTGAAGGCAAAAGGGTCATCAAGTGCTAAGCATCTCTGGGAACTCCTTCAAGACTATTGGAAGACCATTTCAGGTGACTTCCTCTTGAAGCTCATCAAGAGAATGCCAAGAGTGTGTAATCAAAGCAAAAGGTTGCTACTTTGAAGAAACTAGAATATAAGACATTTTCAGTTGTTTCACACATTTTTGTTAAGTATATAATTCCACATGTGTTAATTCATAATTTTGATGCCTTCAGTGTGAATCTACAATTTTCATAGTCATGAAAATAAAGAAAACTCTGAATGAAAAGGTGTGTCCAAACTTTTGGTCTGTACTGTATATAGCATTTTTTATAACAAATGAAGGTAACGTTTACTTGATTATGCTACAAAATGGCAGTGTGTGTCTGGAAAATACATAATACTGCTCAACAAAAAGACTTCTAAACATTGAGGGTTCAGGAGTAGCAGTTTCAGTAAAAGCTCACTTTATTTATTTATTTTTTTTTACATCAGAACAACATCAGAAGTTCAGGGCAACTTGCAGTCATAAATAAAGACAGTGAAATGAATGCTTCAACTAAATAAATACAGAGCAGTGAGAGATGGCCGCAGTAGCTCCAGTGTAGTGTCCACAGCTGACACACCACCATCAGCATCAGGGAGTGGGAATGTAAATGTAGCAGAACATCAAAGACAGGAAATGGTGCAGTAGTAAAAAAAACCCAAAGAAACAAACAAAAACAAAAAACAACTACTAAAACTACAAGCCCACTGCAGCAACTGGAGGTCTTAAAGGAACAGTTCACAATTTTAGAACAAAATTGCCTTCTCTCTCAGCAAGAGACACCTAACTTTACACTCAAATTTTAAAAAGGAATGCGAATAACAAATTTAAATTGTGCGAAGATGGAAATCAACAGACATGTTTTTGAGACCTATATATCTGCAGAAACTAAAGTAATCAGCAGAACCGCTCTTCTTCCAGATTTTATTTTCTGCCTGTAAGGTCAGCTTGGTGTTCCTCTCATTTCTCAACCTTAAGTCTTTAATTTTGTTTTAAAGCAGTCACAATCTCTACAGAGATTGTGACTGCAGAGTAGCACGGGTGTCCACTCATATCTTATAGTTGTATACAGTGTTAAAACAAAGAGTCTAACTTTTAAGAAGACTTCAGACTGGTAAACCTCCCAGTTCCATGTGAAACTCTGAGCCAATAACAGAACACCAATCCCTGAGGGGTGGGGTCAGCTGCCAGGAACTAAATCCATGTCCAACCTTTCCAGGAGGACAGACGTTTTCCTGACATTCAGACACTCCTCTCCTAACCCCACACAGTAAATTGTGGTTTCCTCACTTCAAAAATCAGTAGTTGCTTATGGTTGACATAACTACTTTTATATGTCTAGTATAATTCACTTTTTAAATGTCAGACGGGGAAAAAAACTTTAAAGTCTGAATGTTCAGAAGGATCTGCATGTTAATGCCCCATAAAAAAAACAAACTGTTAGTCTAACAGCCAAATCAAAATGTTTTACAAACACAATGTCTTTAAAATGTATGACATTTATTCATTTATTAGTATTTTTTTATTTATTTGCAAAAGAAAAAGATTTAGGATCTGATCTTTAAGGCATTTTAACAGACATCTTTCCATAATGTATGGCTTTCATTTTAATTTTCTTTATGTACACTTGAAAATGCTACATTGCTGCCAAAATAAAAAAAACTTTGATTAAAGTATGAAAAAACAACTTTTTTTTTACACTGCAAACTGGCTCCGTATATTTATATATATAGTGGTTTTTAATAGCCGACCTCGGAGCATCGAGGAAACCATGATAATATATGTTCATGGTTCTGTATGCTGGGAGAGAGGAACACAAATAACAGAAAAAAATACTGTCAGATTTTTTTGTTAAGTACTAAATATTTCCACAATTCCTTTTTTTTTGTGGTTGTAAGAATGTCCACTCGTTTTTAGTTTAACAGTGACTATTTAATGAAGTAAAATAGTCACAAACAATGCCATCTCTCATACCCAATTAGGCCAGCTCACACCTATATACATTTGATCATTTTGATTTTGGCAGCACCAGACTTCCATACATTTGAACCCTGAGCACCAGTGGTATAACAAGAGTGAAAATCTGCTGCTTGATACAAACAAGTTTTCATTTGCAACTAAGATTCTGTCCCTGAGCAAAACATAAGAAACCTCGTCCGAGTCTTACCGGTCAGTGCAAATGTTCCTCAGTGGTTTTTGCTTTTCAAAAGGCGGGGAAACTAGCAGGGAGTCTACTGGCTCTACTGTCCTACAGCACCAAGTCTGTGTGTTCAACAGGTCTGCTGAAACGGTCAGAGAAATTCCCCGCAGACCCAACTGCCTCAGGAAGGAGCCCACAGCTTTTCTACTATGTTGTCGTCTCACAGCAGACGTAACAGAAGTAACACACCAGGTGAGCCAACGTAACCGGGGATAAACTCAGATAACTCCACCTTTGTGGAACATCTGCTCATCAACTTTTAAATTTGCGCCGTTTTGAATGCCTTCTTTCATTTATTTCAACTCTTAAAGCCTCTCGGCTGCCTCCGCCAGCTAATTAGGGTTAAAGGTCACCAAGAAATAATCTGAAAACAACATCAATACTTTGTGACAGTCAGTTTGTACGTGTGGGGCCCCGGAGCCAGCAGCAGGACATACGGTGGCGAGGTCACTGTCGAGAGCGTTTGGCAGGTGGAGCGGAGCATCGCTCTCTGAGGCCCAGACGGTTGAGCTCCGAGTGGAAAAACTGCTGCAGGCGCACGCCGGCCTTCGCCTCGTTAGTGTGGCGAGGATTGTACTGAAGACAGTTGGAGAACATCAACTCCACGTCGGAGATGTAGTCGCCTGCAGACACCCAGAGAGAAAAGGCTCGATAATCATCTGAATTTACATTCATGGGCTTTGTTCACTTCAATAACAAATGCAGATCTAAGGATAATAAACACTACAGCTGGATTTATTAACAATCAATTTGAATTGATTTTTCTTCAAATGGCCCAATATTAATTTATAAAACCCTTAAATTGCCCCTTTTAATATGATATGTCTTTTCCTTATCCTCATGCGACATCTCATGAGTATCATAACAAAACATGGCAGCAGCATTGAATGAAGAGTTGAATGATTGCAGTTTTCTGACTGATCACCGATCATTAAAAGGCATCCACTCATCACGGGCATCAACAACATTAATTTGGGGATTTTATGTTTTTCAATCAATTTTTAAAACAAATAATAACAAACATGTTCAATAAACTTAAGTAAAAAGTAATTTGAATGTTCAAGGCCAATCCAGAACCTTAATGTCAGTTCTATTCATTCCAAAACCCGACTGAATGCGTTTGGAATAATCATCTTGTTGGAAAATCCGACATTTTATCATTTGATCCCTTCAATGACAGGAAAAGAGAAGTGTTCACACCAAAAGTGAAACCATCAGACACGTCTGAAATTTGGACCTACACCCACAGACAACACTGCCTAATGGAGAAACGTGTCAGAAAAACAAGGAGACAAAGACTGCGCTGTTTGATCTGTTATTGTCAAGCATAGCGGTGGTAGCATGATGCTAAGTAGGGGTGGCTATATAAAACATAGGTAAGAAATAGTTCTTATTGTCACTTTTCTCATAATTACAATAATACCACAAAATATTGTGATAAAACTTTAAATCTATATCGCCCACCCCTAATTTACAACATTTAGGAATGTTCTAAAAAGAAATAGCATATGTAATTCATGACAATGCTGGACAGCATTAATAAATGTCTGATTTTGCAAGTAAAATATTAATAGTCCCAGAGTCTGTTTAACAATTACGAGCATCTCCAACTGATTTCTGACCATGCAGCCAGCAGGGCCTCATGTATAAGACTGATTTACATTTATTTGAATGTGTAAATGTTGGCCTCTACACACCCAGTAAGTGGTCTCATGTCTCCTGTTAGACTCCCATGAAGGTCACTGAATGCTACAGACAGCTGTTTGGAGCTGAGTTTTCTCAGTACCAATGATGTTTACGTTTAAGCTTGATGTCATTTGAGATGAAGTTAAGTTCAGTGTAGAGCAACCTAACTAAATTCTTGGTGTTGAAAACACGCCGACAGTTTGCCCACCTGATGGGGATCAAAATTGTGACATTTGTTACATTTTCACATGGAGTGGTTCACACTGCACTGTGTCAAACCCTTTGGAAAACCTTCCCCCACCTCGGCTGTGGGCAAACCATTTAAAGAAACAACATGAAAACTTCTGAAGAAGACCAGGAGCGCAACTTCCTTCTTCACAAAATATAAACAAAAATGGAGCGGAGTCATATTTTATTTAGCGGTTGTAAGAGTTATTTTTTGTCTTTGGCAAAAATACCATGAGTCAGTTCTCCCACCAGTGCTAGACACTCATGTTTTATTTTGGTTGTATAAATGCTTCAAATTAATTGAACATTCTTGACCCACAGAATACAGTAGAAAAATCTTGTGCACAAATGTTTAGAAAGGCTTCACATTATAGCTCACTGATCTCCTCTGTATCATTCATTCATTCATTCATTCATATATAACTAGCACTAGCTGGTGCCATCAAAGGGTCAGTAATCGTATTTAGGTTCTCCATTGATCAGATTTTTTTTTTCCTTTATTAAACTGAATCATCATTTGAAAACTAATTTTTGTACTCAAGTTACCTTTCTCTGATACCAACATCTGGTATCATGATAATCTGGAACAATTAAGATACATTTGGGGTAAATACAGCACTGTACACAACAGGTTGTTGAATAACTTGAGTGATTTAGTTGCCAACAATTCTTGCTTAGCTCGCTGTGAGAGGTTGAGTAGCTAAAGCCTTTCCTCTGCCTACATCCCCCAGAATGCTGTGCGGTTTTGGATTGAAGTTGTGATTATTCTATATACTGAATATTCTACCAGATGTATTACCTATCAATATTAATTACATGTCTACTGTGATATATATTGTTATAGATTTATTGTCCAGCCTTACATATCAAGTCAAAAAAGCAAACTTACAGTAGTTCTTCTGATATGCTCTGAATACACTCATACCTTGCTAAATTGTTTAGATAGAACTTAATAAAGGTACTTAAACTGTCTGTAGTCTGAGGTTAACACAACTTCACATGTGCTGTGATCAGCATCTGGTCCCACCTACTTTGAGAAGCAGTGGAAAAATAAGGACATGATCCCCATGCAAAGTGAAACCATATATTAACACAGAATGGAAAACTGCCATTAGATGAGTCTGTGCTCAGCTGCATCTATTTCTATTGGCTGGCAAAGTTTAGAAGGGATAACCTTTGGTCTGTCTGAGTAAGACAAACAGAATTATGTCATTGTGTACAGCAGTGACATCACTTTGGGTTTTAATCACAAACCTGCAAGCCAAGAAGATTCAAGGTCTAATGATCCATCGTTTTGTTTCTCACCTGCTGTCTGATATTCACAGTTGTTAACCTTCTCTCTGATGGTGCTCAGAGCGATGGGCTTCGTAATGATATCATAGTAGTCAGGAACCTGGAATCACACAAACATGGAGGAAACTTAGAACCACTACAGCTGTTATTTTATCACTCCACATTAAAGTTCTCACTTCTCACTAGGTCAATGCTGGAGAAATTGTGGTGTCAGAATGCCCATCATTGTTATATTTTTTGGGAATGACATATTCTCCAAAAATAATGGGTTGATATAAACAATGACATTAACTGTATCTTTCACATCTATATTACGACAAGTTTCAAAAACTGTTTGTGAACAGCAAAAGCCTGTGTTTTTATGTCATCAATATGTTGATTTTCATGTTCAGAGGGTTTTTTTGCATAATGATTTTTTTCCCCCTCGTCTACCTTAATATTTTTCTCGTCTAACGAAAGCACAGCACCTCCCAGGGATGCAGCTTCAGACATCCGTCTACCCATGTCCTATGTTTGTTTTCTGTTCTTTAAACAGGCTGTGCTGAAATGTCAATTTCCTCCCTGGGGATTAATAAAATATATTCATTCATCCATTAATCTATTCATTACGCAATCAATAGATGGACAGCTTTGGGATACACTTATAGCAACTGGAAAAAATACAAAGAACTGGATGGTACAGTGAGAACCAACTGCACAAGAATGGGTTCAGGTACTAACAGATATTTACAAAATGGAAAAAGTAGCCTTCACTGTCAATTCAAACATTGGAATAAATGGGAAAAATATATCAAAGATGTCAGAAATAATTTAGAATGCTTATGAGTAATAACATTTTGAAAGGATGCCACTTTACTTAAAGCTGCAGTATGAAACAACTATTAAAAAATTATTGCTTGAACCAGTCACTATGTCGTGACAGTATGTTGAGAGATAATTTGAAAAAAATCTACTCCTTTTCCCAGGGCTATCTAGAAGCAACCAATCAGAGCCAAGAGGAGGGTCTTAGTGCTGCCAATCACTCCTCTATGTGGCACTGCTCAATCCCCTTTTCTCTCTGCTGTGCTACACGTAGTACAGAATGTCATGAATACTAAGGCTAGTTAGCATGACCTCTAATGACAGTGGATAAAAGGTTTTCCCGTAACTGTAAGTTGTTTCTCCACCATTAGCACATTGAGCAGCGAGTACATGTGTTTGATTGACAGCGCTAAGACCCGCCTCCTGGCTATTACTGGTTGATTTGCCATTAGGCTTTATAATGCTGCGATTTGTGGGAGGGGAAACTTCTTTTAGTGTATTTACTATATCTGTGTACCTTTTTATAGATATTTTCCAGCTGTATGACCTGAAATGCTGTGTGGATGTGATTAATGTGTGAGCAACTGACAACCTCAATTTCCCTACGGGGTTAATAAAGTTTAACTTATTTAGTTGGAAACTATGCATTTCTTAGATGGCAATAGTAGCAGAGGTAGGAGAAGGTTGATCTTTTCACAGATTGTTTGCCTCATGTTACACTGTTTAATAAATATGTAAAAACATTTTTTTATAAAGGTTGCACATTTCACTTTTAAGTCATATCTGCAATTCTGGATTTATATAATTTACCACAACAAATGTAAATAGGCAAAAAAGAAAAAAAAAACACCACAGCTGTACATGTCTGAAGGCTAAGCTAAGTGAGAAACATTCAGAGACGCCTGATGTCTGGGTTTCAGAACTGAACTGCAATAGTGCTGCTCATCACCAATCAGGACTTCATATTTGTCCTGATTGGTGTAAACGAAGAATCATTTTAACTATGGTTTGCCCCTTATGGCTCACTGCAGTCCCAGAACCTAACTCCATCCTACTCAGGAGTTGCTCAGTGAAAGCGGTGGGAGGGTGTGGGGATACATATGTGGCTGAATGCCTCATTATCTGCCTCCATACCCAGCCAGCTAAAAATCCTCCATAGTGAAGGTCTGTATACCTGAGTCTTGGACACCAGCTTCATGAAAGGCCAACTGTCTTCATGCCTGACCAGCTCCACAGTCAGCTTCTCACAGGCTGACAGCTCGTGGACACCCTGATTCCTCCCAGAGGAGCGCCGGCTGGAGGACAAAGACGTTGCTGGGAGAACTGGGAGGACGGTTTTTGATGGTTTGGGAGGTGTAGCTTCTGTGGGAGGAAACGGGGACACATTAGCGGCATGGATCATATGATCATGTGTTGCAGTGACATGGAGGCTGCTTGTCGTTTTATAACAGGAAATCTCAAGAACACAGTTTGACCTTGGAGCCCATTGTTGGTGTAAGAGGAAATGTAGGCACATGCTAGTAAAAGTCTCTCAGTGTCAGACACCTCTGTGTGTGTGTGTGTGTACACTTGGATCCTTAGTCACAAATTCCACCGAAGCGCTGTGGAACGTCCAGGGTTCCTGTCCAGTTCTCATAACAAACTTAAATTACTTCATCAGATGCTAATTTCTTAAGTTCAAAAATATACTTCAGTCTCAATACTACGTCAGTACAAACAAACGCTGCAGGTCATTTTTAGGACTGCTACTAACAATTATTTTGAGAAGAAATTATTCTGACAGAAAATAATTGGCACAATCTGCAGATTTTATATTTAACCACTTGAGCATATTCCATACAATATTAATAATGAAATAAATATGCAAATAAATAATTCAATAGTTTTTTTAAAATAAAAAAAAACTAACATGCATCTACAGCTAAAAACAAAAAACTTCTAAAATTAGAAAAGCTTTACAGCACAGTTGACCTGTCCATTATTTTTTGGGGAGCACAGCACAGCACTGCTCTGGTCCACACAGTAAACAAAGCTGTAATAACAGTACGACTTCATAGTTTGACAGTTTTAGTCCTTAAAAGAGGCAGTGCTATGTATTTTACAAGTACACATTGCCATTTTATAGCACAATCAGGTAACCACGTTACTTTCAGTTATCATAAAAATTGTATTTATATCAAATATGACTTAACTGAAATTGGACTTTATAATTTAATGCCTCCTTCTGAAACTCTGTCTTCAGAAAGTCATCACAACATGGCTCCTCTATTAACTTTTTATCAATGTTTTTACCAGCACTCTTTTGAGAAGTAGCTTCTATAATGAACTCAGCAGATGTGCAGTTCCACCAGGTGTTTGCTAATCGCAGCTGGCTAGTCAGAAGGAGCTGAGTTGGGGAGGGCTGCTCTGTGAGGCGGAAGCTCGGAAACTTGGAAACTGCAGCTCTGAGGAGAAGCTGCGCCTCGAAGGTGGAGCTAGGTCCACTCAGACGTTTTGCACAGCTGAATGGTTGCTGTGGGAGATTTAAAATTTCTCAAAACATGCATGAAAAAAAATAAAATAAAAAAATCAAGGGAACACCCCTGGTATGTTTTTGATGAGGGAATAACATAACATGATGCAAAGTTCAAAAATGCTGTTTATTATTTTTTCCTGGTTCCATGCCTTATGGCTGCTGGTGTTTACATGTGCTGAGGTCATCTGTTGCTCTACCTGCTGAGGGCTTCTTGTTGACCTCCCTCTGACCAGGTGAGGTTTTCACGTTGCTCTTTGGGGCAGGAATCTCGTTACTCAGGCGGGTGCTAGCACGCTGTCCTGAGCGAGACGGCGCTCTATCGCTCGGTGTCGTGTTTGCTTTGGACGAGGATGCAGAAGCTTTCTTCCCTGAGGTTCTGTTTGGGGACAGATGTTACTGAGCGAAAAACAACTGTAAACAAGAGTCAGCACTTTTACAAAAAAACAATACACACTTGGAGGCTGAAGAGTTTTTCCTTGATGAGGTAGTGCTGCTCTTGGGTGGAGCTTGTTGACCTTTGGGCGTGGCGGTTTGACCTTTGGGTGTGGTTTGTTGTGGTTTGCCTTTGGGAGGTGCAGCCTGGCTCTTTTTGGCACTGCAGAGTGGAAAGTATTACTTTGGGTTAACTTCTCTAAAAACTGAACAAACGTGAACCGTTCCATGCTCACCTCACAGCTATCTCCTCCTCCTCCTCTTCATCTTCCTCCTCATCATCATCTTCCTCATCTTCTGACTCTTCTTCCTCTTCAGAGTCATCTTCTTCCCCATTCACCTCATCCTCTTCCTCCTCCTCCTCGTCTATGGAGGAGCGCTGTCTGGACGGAAGGCGGCTGGATCTCTGTTTGGGTCGGCAGTCTGGACAGAACCAGCTGCCCTCTGGAACATGCTGAAGGAGAGTTGGATAATTTTCCCTCATTACTTAATAAATATGTTTGGTGGAAGGACAGCTACGTCAGTCATGGATGACAGTGGCTTGCCTTAAGGCGGGGCCTCAGACAGTGGGTGTGGTGTCCTCGGTCACAGCCGTCACACAGCAGCATGCTGTCTGCGTCTCCTTTGCGTCTGCAGACGCGACAACGGGCATTGAGGACCGAGCGGGACCACAGGACGCTCCGCTCCAGGCTGGACAGGTGAACAAACACCTGAATGGATTCGACACAAAGTACAGCAAAGTGTTCACACAACCAGTCTGGATGTCTAGACGTTGGCAACGGTGACGCTGAGTTAGAGAAAGTGACCTGAGACGAGCTTGAACAGGCCTGAAGTGACTCCCTCCATCGGTCCAGCACCGTCCTACCGACCCGGCCGCCGTCACTGCTGCCATCTAGCAAAGAAACAAGAGGCAGTAGTAGCACCTTACTTGGAAGTAGCTGTAAAGAAACAGACCTCTGTTCAGTTGTCTAGAGTGCTGTTTTCAGATGAAGGTAAATTTAGCATTTTAATTGGAAATGAAGGTGCTAGAGTCTGGAGTAAGAGAAGAGAGGGACAAAATCCATGTTGCTTTAAAACTCTAACTGTTATGATGACACTGATGTCCTCATGGACCAACATGGAAGTGATTTGAGGAGGAAAGTTAATGGGGTTTAGAATCCAGAGAGAAGTTTCCACAGTCTACGATGCTTTGGAAGCTGCTTCAATGACTATGGTGTTCCTGGTCCTGATGGGTAAGCAAAGTCTCTGACCTTTAACCCCATAGGAAATTTGTGGGCTGTTGGCAAGAGGAAGATGAGATGCACCAGACCCAACAAGGCAGACGACCTGAGGGCAGCTGTCAGAGCATGTAAATCCCACACGCCATTGATGCAGTAATTCATGCAAAAGGAGCCCCAACCAAGTACTGAGTAAGTAGAAACATACTTTACAGAACCCCGTCATTTCTGTTTGAAATATCCCTTTTAATGAGTTGAAGTCCTACCATCAGATGCTTGGTCTTCGTCTTTCTTCTTGTTCTTCTTAACTTTCTGGTCCTTTTTTGAGTCTTCGTCACCTGAAAGTGTGTCATTAACAAACAGTGACAGCAACACTCAGACGACCACACAGAGTTTGTTACAGTTAGAGATGTTAGAGAGAAATGCAGATGATTGAAACGATTCAAGCTGGATCAGCGAAAACAGTGACTGAAAAGACAATCCACATAACCAGAAGGATTTTGATGTATCATCAGTTTGAGAAAAGTCATCGCAATATTTGGTCAGTTCAACTTTTTATTTAAAGGGGCAGTACCATGTGTTTTCCAGGCACATAGTGCCATTTTACAGCATAATCAAGTAACTATGTCACCTTCGATTATAAAAATGCTACACAACTTAAAAGGAAATTTGACATTGTAATTTATTGCCTTGAAATAGAGCCTCTGTTGCCTTAAACTCCTGCTTTCTGAAACTCCGCCTCGAGGAAGTCATCACAACATATCTTCTATTCTAATCCTTTAGAATAGAATATACTTTATTGATAAGTAGCTCCTATAATGTGCTCAGCTGATACACAGCGCCACCAGATGTTTGCCAATTGTTGCTAACTAGTGTGAAGGAGTTGAGTTGTGGAGATGTGGGGGAAGGCTGGTCTGTGTGTTTGGAAACTGCAGAAATCAGCATATGACCACTGAACAAGGCTTGTAGACTCACCCAGTGGAGGTTTGAGGAAGCGCCTCTCGATCCCTTGCTCAATATGACCAAGGGCCTGAGCCA
Organism: Brachyrhaphis roseni; assembly: GCA_903066815.1. Classification (NCBI taxonomy): domain Eukaryota; kingdom Metazoa; phylum Chordata; class Actinopteri; order Cyprinodontiformes; family Poeciliidae; genus Brachyrhaphis; species Brachyrhaphis roseni. Next base: position 12,826 of record CAEFZY010002387.1, read on the forward strand.
GAACTCGAACCGAGCTGCTGATCACCTGAGGAGTCTCACTGCCGCTGGTCCTCCCAGTGGGTTCAGACTTAAGCTCCTGCAGCCTGACACACATACACACACACCTCCCATGAGGTCATTCCATCACATAAGCGTGCAGCAAGCCATGCTAAGTGCACAGACTACCTGTCACTGCCTCTGTCTCTGGTTTTTATGTGGCCAGAGTCCACCTCCATGGGCTCCACCTGTCCGTTTATCACGCCGTTTTCTTTGCCCTCAGACGCAAGAAGCTCATAGTTTTCCTCTTCCAGCGCAGAGCGCCAAACATGTCTGTCCATCACCTTAGCAACACCAAAATGAAAGCTGAGCATGGAATCTCTTAGAGGTTACGGGTCATTTGTCATTGTAAGCAGCTGAGCCTACTTTCAGGGTCCCCAGGGACCCCTGGTGGATGCGGTCCTCCAGGTCCAGCAGCAGGTCTCTTAACCTGACCTCCATCTGGGACTCAGCTGGTGCAGAGCAGGGTGAGCGCTCTGCTTCACCTGGACACACAAACAGCTGCTGTCTCAGAAATAACTAGAGGCACCGATCTGACTTTAATGTGTGACGATATTGAAAGAAATTGTAGATTGGTTATAAGTGACGATGTTCCCAATCCATAGGGCAGATCTATTCAGTCTAATTCTATGCTTTGTGCGACATCATGTTTTATTACTCATTGTACATTATTTTAGAATTCCTAATTGCACTTTATGAACCATTTGAAATATGCTTTGCTAAAGTTTATTTTTACATGTTTGACCAAAATAGTCAACCTCTTGTTTTTGTCTGAAAGTTGTTTTTACATGTTTTACCAGCTGGTGAAACTGACGGTGTGTTTCAGTGAGCTGTACTGACGCAGAGTTGGCAGTGAATTTATAATTCAGTACATTTATGTCTGTGTTAGTGCTGATTTGTATAGCTAGTCTCATCATATTTGGACAGAAAGGTCGACTCACTGTTGTCTGGCTGCGTGGTGAGGAGCCTGTATTTACTCTGGTCACAGCTCTGCAGCAGCAGCTGGAGCTTGTCTCTGTCCTGCAGCAGCGCCTCCCGCAGGCTGCTCTCTCTGTGACCTCGAGGGTTTAGAGCCTCGATCAGCTGATCCACCTCCGCTATGGAGCTGTAGAAGTACCACTGGTTGGGACGGTTCACTGGTACTCCATGAGCACTGAGGCTGGAACCAGTACTGTCAGGTTATGAAAGCAGAAAATCACAATTAGGAAGCTCTTTAAGCTTTAAGCTCTCAGAGATCTTTGATGAACACCCACTTTTCTCCAGGTTGTTCAGTCTCAGCTTTTGTGTCCTCCATATTAGCTGCAGCGTCTTCAGAAGGTTTGGGGCATGGCAGCAGCATGTCCTCCGTCAGGCCAAAGAAGTCCTCTTCCACAAACAGAGCGCAGGCTGAGGGGATGAGCCAGTACCTGCGGAACATCCGGTCTTTACCCAGAGGAAGCAGGCAGGTGCAGGCGGCCGCCTTCTGGATTCGCTGCAGCAACTCTTGAACCTGCCAGGAAGACACAGACCTCATAAGCACAACATACACACTAGCAGACTTTCCATTACTTGTGTGCGCAAAACTTTGTTGATATTCAAATAATGTCGCGAGAACTAAATTTTGCAAATAATTTAGTTCATGTGAAACTTATTCGCGTATGATTAGGTCATTAAAAGACGCACTAAGTCATTAAAAACTCAGCCACTTCCTGTCGTCTTCTTTGTCTTTTCTGCCAGTAACAGCCGTTGTTGATCAAGTGACTCGTGATGTGAAAAGTGTCTTCATTGCAATTTTGCAAAATGCAGTAATTTAGATGCAGTAGGAAAAAAAATCCCCCCGACCTATCGAAAAACATTTTATCAAGAAACACAAGTTCTCTCAAAATTGTCGTGTTTCCAATAAGTGTATTTTTTTCATAATGCCCACTTGGATAAGTTTTAAGGTAAATGGAAACGCAGCTAGTGGCAGCCTCCGTCACATTACTGTGTCATGCTCATCATTTCTCCTTAAAAAAAGAAAGACCATGTGACCTTTTCCTGCTCTTTCACCAGCTCCTCTGGGCTCAGGTTGGAGGAAAGGCCGCAGGGTTTGGAATCAGAATGCATTTGCTGCTGTTGCCCGTCTTCACCTTGGCTCCCTTTACCTGGAGAACAACAGGACAAACTAAATGAACACATATTTAATCTTGGGACAAATCAAATGATATCTTTTCAGCTTTAGGTCTTTAATTATAATAATTGTCGTCCTGTTGCCTTGAGCTGAAAACTTCTACCAATTAGTGCAGTATGTTGACTCAAAGTGCCCTGCTGGGGATCAGATGTTACCAGTTTTCAGGCTGCTGGATGGACCATTTTCTTTAGCGTTCTTATTGTGCTGTTCTCCCTCAGCCTCAGCAGCCGTCTCACTGAGGACAGAGGAAACAGGACTTCAGAATACCATTCACATCCACCGTTTAGAGCTTTAATGCTACAAGCCCTTCTCTAGAAGTTATTCAATCTCCAGCCAACTGAAAGCATTGAGTGTTATTCCCAGAAGCAGTTTTCAGTGTTTACTTTAATATAATTACCAGGAGAAGAAAAAAGTCACATGCTGTATTCTGCAAACACATCCAGTTTTAAAAACATTTCCACAGAAGCAGACAGAAAATCCACACATAAAGAGAAGGGATTGCTTATCCAACAATAGGATATGAAGCAGCTCTGTGAGGTTTGTGCAGAGAAGCAATGCAGCTTCCTCATTCTGGGTGAAGACTTTCTTCCATACCCATTAGCTTGCAGTCTTTCCTTCAGTCGCTCCTTTTTCTCCCTCAGTCTCAGCTCCTGCTCCCTCAGCTTTTCCTCTTTTCGAACACGAGCCCTAAAAACAAAAATGTCAAGCACATCAGATAGGAAACTTAAAACATAATCAGAAAAAAACACAAAACATCAATGTACCAGTACCCTTTTTTAAAAACGTTAAACCCAGAGTGAAACGTCTTGATTTTGGACGTTAGTGTTACAAAGCAGAGGCCAGAGATCAACTGATACTTACAACCAGGGTGTGTGTTCCCTACCTTAGAGCGATCTCCTCCCTCTTTCGACGGTGTTGTTCTGCTCTGATCTCTCTCAGCTCTTGTCTGGCTGCCTTTTGTTCATCCACACAGTCCTCTACCAGATCTCTGCTGGAAGCCAAAGTCAACAACTTCCCCACCAGAGCATGAAGGATCTTCAGTTTTTCCGCTGCAAACAAAAATATAATCCATTTTCTTAGATTGTTTTAAAATTCACTTTGAATTATTTCTATAAACTGAAGGGTGGACTGATGTTAGGTAAATTGCTTATATTATTATCAGATATTTGTTGATTCATTACTGTTATAATGATCTTGTTTTCTATGCATTTATTTGTTTCATTTAATCTCAGCTTTAAGAATGTTTCTGTGTTGTGTGGATTACTCTGATTCCTTTCTCAGAAGGCCTCTTTGAAGAAGAGCAGTGAAAAGCAGTGACAGCAACATCCCGCAGAGTTTATCGCTCGTCAGAGGGCTTTGCCACTCTGACCTGTTAGATAGCTGTAAAAACATCGCCTTGAAGATATACAACTTGATCTGTTTTACTCTGGGTCTGGAACAAGATAATATAGTACAAGTTCTTGTGTTCTTAGTTAGTGATTGTCATTGACGCTGCAACTATGTGATTCATTGTTTCCCC
>CAEFZY010002388.1:0-43300 GCA_903066815.1 Brachyrhaphis roseni
GACATCTGTTGTGCTTCCAATGAGGCCGACCCCAATGCTGTCCAGCACCATCCTTTTACTGCGCTGGAGGACAACAGAGGACAAATGCTGGGGCTTGATTTCACTGATGAACTGCCCAAAACTGGCTGTGACCGTGTCCTCCAGAGCTGGGTGTAGAGCGTGGCTCACAGGTTGAGAGAAGCCTAGACCACTGAAGATCTTCTACACCAAGCTTGTAGGGCTCACACGATTAATAGTGACAAATTGATTACTGAAATAATCGTCAACTAATTTTGTAATCGATTAATCGTTAACTGGAGCATACAGACTCAAAAAAAGGCCATTTGCTGAAAACACATCATATTTAGAGCAGTAATTAAGCCACAACCGTACAAAAATTTTGCAATTAAAATAAGAAAACCTTTGTTATAAATATGTGCTACCCAAAACTCCTCAAGTGAGTTTCAGAATCACCAGGTTCAAATTTACTAAAGAAATGCTGTGTTATCGCATTTTAGCCAATAACATTTTTATTTTCTTATTTCAAAAAGGAATTGCTTGCTAATATTCATCTTTTAATGTATGTCTAATGTGATATAAAAACGAGTGGTTAAATGAAGAATTTGTAGGGTGTGCCCATATTTTTTTCAGATTATCAGATAAAATAATCAATTACTAAAATAATTGTTGTTTGCTTTGTACACTGCTGATTATGACAGGAAGGATCCGTCCCTAAACTGTTCACACAAAGTTAGGAGCAGAAAAATACCCAAAATGCCTTTTGGGTATTATGGATCAATTGTCATTATGCTCCCTTGAGCTCTCATGTGCTCAGAAATCCATGTTTTTATGTCAAATTTAAAATTCCCAGAGGTTTCAAAAGCTACACTTAATATTAGACAAAATGCAAGGATATGGGAGATTTAATCTCATCCTATTTTTTTATGGTCTTTTTGGTCAGCACTGTTTCTTACCATGGGATTCTTTCTTATTTTTTAATCAAAACCCCTTTTTCATGACTCGTAGGTGTTTCAATAAATAAGAAGGCTGCCTGTCTGATATATCATTACACCATGAGCTTTCTGTAACTCCATCTGCCCCGTAGTTATTTTCCTAATTTGTTCAGACTATTGTTATACAGAGAAACCCAGAATGTTTATCTGAAATGAATGACTCCAGTGGGTTTATTTTTCACTCCTCACAAACAGTGAAGGTACTGTTTCTGCCTAACTGTAACAGGGATTCAACGACTCCTGGAAACAGAAAGAGGACGTTGAGACAGGGACGACGAGACAAGACGGCCTCATGATGACGGTTTGGTCAAACTTCTCACTCATTTCTTATATTACAAACATTTAAAAAAAAAAAAGAAAGAAAAAAAAGGTTGAACTATGTAAACAGTGTGAAAAGACAGAACAAATCAAGAGAGCACCAAACACAAATAAAAGTCTGGACAGGAATATAAAGAGACTGAGTGAGACGACAGTTCAGCCTTAGCACCAGGACACATCCCCGCTGTCACTCTGGAGATGAGAAGGCAATGCTGTACCACAGTGAAGGCAGTGCTGCGTTCAAGTAGGTACCAAAATATGGAGCTCCTTCAGTCCTGTCAGCGTTTGGAGGGAGTTCCTGCTCAGCGTTACAGAGGGAGTCACTTCTCATCGTCCTCCAGCCTCCCCCATTCTTCCACCTCTTCATCATCAACATCGTCATCCACGTAGCCGCCCCACGTCCCGCACACGTCCCCTCCTTCTTCGTCCTCCTCCTCTTCGTCTTCTAGTGCGTCGCTTCCATAAGGCGGCTCTTCTTCTTCCTCCTCCTCCTCCTCCTCCTCCACAACCTCCATTTCCTCAGTCTCATTGTCCTCTTCGTCGTCTTCGTCCTCCTCCTCGTCCTCCTCCTCCTCCTCCGTGTCTAACCCGTACACATCACCGTCTTCCACTTCTCCGTCCTCTCCCTCGTGGGCGGCGCCGGTTTCCAGTTCAGTTCTGTCAGTGAGGTAGGAGGTGCTGGAGGGGACGAAGCTGGAAGTAGCAGTCTTTGTGTTGATGTAGAGGCGAGGAGGAGGCTCTCGGCCGGATGGAGCAGCCTGGGAGGGAGGGGAGGAGAGGGAAGCAGCAGAAGAAGACGAAGGAGGAGTTTCTCCTGTGGCGTCCGGAAGCGTGTCGGGAGGGACGGGCACAGCCATGTTCCCGGGCCTCATGGAGGCCATGTTGGGCATGTATTCCCGTACCTCCCCAGGTTCCAGTGGCTCGGGTCCACATGGGTCGTGGTCGCTGCAGGACAACTTTCCGTCCAGCTTGGAGATGAAGAGCTTGCCTTCTCGGTGCTCTTTACAGTACGAGTTGGGGCACATCACGCAGAACGAAGCTGCCTCTTTACCGCAAACGTCACACTGGTGCCATGGACACTCCCATCGTCCTGGAGACAAGATCATTCATTACTTCATCCATGTTGAAATGTGGAAAAATACTGAAACAATTAGCATTTTAAATATTTACATTTACTAAAATATTAAACTTTTCTACATTTTGTTATGCTACAACCACAAACTTCAGTGTTTTGTTTTGGGATTTTATGACATGGACAAACACAAGGAATTATGAATTATGTTGAATTATGAAATGGAAAGAAAATTCTACATGGTTTTCCAAAAATCTTGAATTCTTCATATGATTTGATTTAAGTGTTGAGCCTGCATTGACTTACAAGACACAACACATCAAATTAGTCTAGAAGGATGTCAAGATGGCCACCAAACAAGCTTCCCAAACATTATAAAACATGAACACAAATTAAATTCCAAAACAAAGCAATGTATTATAGGGGATACCAACCCAGGTGTGCTTGTTGCCAAACACCAAAGACAATAAATGTTGCTATAACAGTCTCTTCATTAAATAGCCAACTTAACATATGTGCTTCAGACAGCAAAAACAAATCAGGGTTTTCTGTTTCATCTTCACGAACAGATTATTTCTTAAATCCTAATATAAAGATCATATAAAATGAAACTCATCTTCAACCACATTAAGTTTGCAAAACCTTAATTTTTATCTTCTGGCAGCCCTTTCAATCTTCCCACTTCAGTTAGTACCTTTTCTTAACTTTGTCTTCTTCTCATATTTAACACGTCCTTACTTTGAGTATAAATTTTAGTTTGAAATGGTTATCATTTGCAGATCTACTAACCTGCAGGCCGCTTTGCCAAGTTGAGGCAGTCAGCGTGATAGACTTTGGGACATCCCGGCTTTTTACAGGACACTATCTGGCCTCCGTCGCCGCAGCTGAAGCATTCGTCTTCCCTCTCCTTCGTTACTTGTTGCTTGGTCTTCTTCTTCATGCTGCCCTTCCTTTTCCCTTCCTTCAGTTTCATTTTCTCAGCTGGTGGCTGGTTCTAAGTAAAGATGGGGAATGGGGCGGTTTGCAAAGCAGGAACCAAGTGAAGGCCAATCAGTGGTGAGCGTTATTTTTGACTAATATTGTGATCAGAGGCACCACGGATTGAATACACAGTTTTACCTTTGGTCGAACCCCCAGGAAACCGCTACAGTTGGGAGCTCCACATTTACAAGCAGTCTTCCCGTTACCACGACACTCCAGGTTGTAGTTGAAGGTCAGCTCAACCCCTAAGGTGAAAATCATACTGATGCTTTAATTGTCGAAAACAATTTCTACACATAAAGAGCAAAAATCACATATCAAAGTCAGAAGACTTAGAAATCTTCTAAGAATGAAACATGAATAAGTCACACAAGGGCTTCACCTTGCCTAAAGGGGGTCCTGCAACTTTTAGATCTCTGCTACAGCACAGCTAAATAAAATATCCAGGCCAGTAGCAGGTCTCTGTAGAACCTGACTACACTCTGACGAGTCAATTTATACATTTGATTCAGATACGAACACATAAGGACAATGGCAATAGAAGACTGGAGTTTGGTAACTCTGATTCTAGAGCAAAAAGGCATGTAATTTAAGAAAATGCCGTTTTCAAAACGTTTTAATAGTGCAGCTAAAGCCTCTATCTAAAAATGTGTAGAACATTGAGATTTTCAGCTGCTTCCTTTCACTGAAGGAGAACAAATTACATAAAATTGTCTTTATTTTAGTTCGCAGGACTAACATTTTTGGAGCACTATTAAAATCCAGGGCTAGGGTTGTTGGGTCTACAAGCTAAAACTTTCAGAGAAACATTTCTTATGACTTCCTCCTCTTAACTGAACAAATCATCATATAACCACAATTGAAAGGTTGTAAAAACTATTAATTTTAAGAAGGCAAAAAAATAAATAAATAAATAAATCCATTTGATCAGTGAAACCTTTAGGGATGTCCTGCAGAGCGAACAGCCCAACCCTGGTGTCCCCGTTCACAGTCCACTTCTGAGTCTCACAGTTTGGTTGGCAGCTATGGTTCATGAAGCGTGCCTGGTTCCCTTTGGGTCCAGCATCAATGACCCGATCCTAAATGAACAAAAATAACAAGTTTAGTCCTCTGATCTGTTTCAGTGTGTTAGATCATTTATCCCATCTCCATGCTCCATTGACGGCTTTTCGTTCCAGAATGACCTTGTCCAGGGTCAGCATGTAGAAGTTACAGATGTCGTTCTCCTGAGCGTGTCTGATTCTGGCGCGACATTCTTCCTCGTCGATCACCTCCCCAACATATTCACTCACAAAAGCACCCTAGAGGTAAAAATCAAAGAACAAAATGAGAAATAAGTAAAATGTGTCAAAATCTCTCGAATTTTTTCAGTGTGTATTTTTCCCAATTTACCTTCTTGATATCAGAAATTGCGCGTAAACCCCATCCACAGGATAGCGTCCTGAAAATCTCCACAGTGGTGTACTGTCGCTTTGTAAAAGTCTGGTTCTGACATCGCTCCCCGGCTGCACACACTTGCGGGTGGCACTCATACATCAGCATGCGATTTATGCACTCCGAATCCATGCTGCATGGGTTTTCATCATACGCCTTGCAGTTGCAGCGGGGGATTTCAGACAGGTCGGCGGTGATTATCTGCACCTTCCCAATGGGTCGGTTCACCTAGGAAACAAAGTACCATTCACCAGGTTTTCAGTTTATCGCAGTCAGCTGGTTTTACGTCCAGTTGGGTCAGTTCGGCGTACCTTGATGTGCTTGTACGGAGGTGGTTTTTTGTCGTTCTTTCTGTCCTCCTGAAGCTGCTTCATTTCTCTCTCGGTCTGTAGCTCTTTGAAACGCTCTGCAGCCTCAGATAAGGCTTTAAGGACACAAATACAATCTCAGCTGATGTCATTTATTTACAGAATTAAAACACTAGCGAAAACACATACCTTTCTTGTACACTGCATCAGAACCTTTCCCCATTTTATCGATGTTGTGAGTGTCACCCTCCATGTAGGGGAAGACTCTGGCTTGGTACGTCCACACAAAATCTTTGGAGCCAAAGAATTGCACCGGGAACTCCCCCACTTCATGTTTCATCCTCAAGATGTTGTTTGGGACGTCTTTGGTCAGACATACTTCAGCGGGCCACCACCTGAAGCATCAGGCCGGTTTTCAGATAGGGTACCTTTCCTGTTGCATTGAGCTGTTTGGTGGTGAAGAAATGTTGCGCCCTTACCTGTACCGTCCCCATTTGACCCACAGGATGTCCTTCATGCGAGGTTTCTTCCCGGCTTTGCAGTCGTTGCAGAACCAGCTACCCTGAGGCATCTCTATATTCAAACATTCCCGATGGAAAGCAGCAGGACAGGATTCACAGCACAGCAGACTGCCCCCTGTACAGTCAGGAAAATATAAGTTCTTCAGTATAAACAGGAGATGTCGTCCAAGTCCTGTGGATGCAACATCAATCATCGCCCCGCTGCCCCCGTACTTAACAGCTGTTTGTTCTGATATGCTAAAGTATCATATATACCTTATCTTTACAGAAGATCTGCAGTTGATTTAGATGAAACTTTGCAAACTTACTAAACAACAAAGCATTACACTATCCAGAGCAGAAAACTGTCAGAAACTCTGCTTGTTGATGATCTGTTATTCCTGGTTGCGATGCCTGTTCTGGTGACTCTTATTCTTACACAAAAAAAAACAGACTATGATACATAATCACACCACAGTAACTGCAATTGACATCCTACTGGGTATATACCCTTTTTCTTATAGGAGACTGTCAGTATAAAATAGAAAATCACTTTAAATCATCACTTATCGAAGTAGGTCTAAAATATTTCCCTAGCCACTAAGATTTGTTGAATGATCAGTATGAAATCCCCTAAAAAGTACAGCTACTAAATCAGCTACTTGCTCTCCTAAACGCTACAGAAACAACAACGGTTTATTTTCCATTTGACTTCATTTGTATTTGAAAGTGAGAAATCTTTTGGCTTTTTGCAGACTTGAGATGAGATTTAGTTTAAATTTAGAAAATTTAGAACACATGAAACCCTACAACTGAGTTTATAGGTCCTGTTTACCATGGCTGAAAGCTAAAAGGGAGACCAAGGCCCAGACTGACCTTCGGAGCAGACAAAGCACCAGCTAACGTTTATGTGTTCGTGGTTCTTGCAGCCTTTGCGAGGAGTGAAGTGGTTGGGACACAGGAAGCTGTTGTTGGACAACACCAGGCTGCCTGCTGCCATGCAGTTGTCATTGGGGTGATAAGCTACGGGACAGCGGATGCATCGAGCCAGCCGACCTGAGAGGCAAAACACACAGAACAGCTTCATCCACGTGCAGAAACTTACCCGTAACCCAAGTTCAAGTTTAATACAGCTGACACTGTTGTATGGGATTAAATACTCTAAATGAATTTACTATTTCACAGAAACATTAAACTGTTGGGACTCTGAGAGACATAATAGCACCAAAAACTGAATAAGTAACTGGAAAAGAACCATAGATAATTAGACAAAAAAATTATATTTTTTTAACAAATCATAATTATCTTAAAATGCTGAAAACACTGTAGAACTCTATTTATGCACTTATTTTTCCCCCAAAGGGTTTTAAATTTGTAAGAAGAAAGAAAAATACTAGAACTTCCTCAAGGTGATTATTGGTAAGGAAGGAGAGTTATCAAATACTTTAAGACTTTATTTAAAAATTAGCAGAATTTTAAAACTATGCACTTAAGACCTTGACGATTATGCAATCTCTACCTTTATCCAACGTTAATTATTGAATTTAACTCAACCTTATTTTTAAAGTGCCGATTCACAACACACCACAATTCAATCCAGTCATGCAGAAAGATTCAAAGTCATTAATTGACATTATTTATTAAACAATCTGGTCAAGTTCAGTTTATTGTTCAAATTGGTTAAAAAAATTATTTTCTGATTTGGATGATCATTTTACTTAGAGATGTCTATAATTAGTATGTAAAAACTGCAATTGGTTGGTTTACCAGAAGGTGGCAGCAGAGTCAAAGGGCCTCTTCACAAGTTGTGCAGTTTCAACATTTCCAAGCCAGGAACTTAAATCTTTGATTTATTCTAGTTCAGGTGTCTAGAGCCAACTCTTTACTGTTAAGAAACTTATCTAAAATACTTTAACCATAAAACCTGATAATTTATCAAACGTGATGCTGCTGCCAAAAATCAGAGCTTCTGTCTTATCTGAGTGAAGGCGGCCAGCCAACCATGTGCTTCAGTGTTCTGCATGCTAACCATGTTGTATTGCACCTGTTATAAAAGCTCTTCTACAGATGCGGTTTGATTGAAATGATGGGAGGTCTACCTTTGGTGCTGCAGGCGTTGAGAGGGTTGGTGATGTGGCATGACAGACAGACATGCAGAGGGCAGCGGAAGCCCTTGTTATGTGGCTGGGTGGGCGAATACGCCATGATGCAGTCCGAGTGGTAAAACTTCCCACAAAGGGGGATGATACAGCGCTTCACTCCATTATCAGACTTCTTACACACAAAGCAGTTATGAACACCTGAAACAAAATGAAGTCAATGAGAATCTGAAGACTTGTCGAGTTTCAGGACAAACAGCTCATGGTCGGTCGCAGGGTTGTAGGTCCTTTGTGAGTCACAAAGCGAGACCCACCAGTTTTACATTCCTGACAGAGGAATTTTCCTTTGGGGGCCGCAGACAGGCTGATGCACTGCAGGTGAAAGGCGCCAAAACAAGGACCGTCGCACACCAAAAGGTCTCCTGTCTTCTCACACACCTATAAAAACACACACACAGCAAGAGGCACACTGGCCTGTCACTAACACAGAAGGTGAAAATAATCACGTCACAGTCAGTGTGAAGGTCATTTCACCTGGCAGACGCTCTCCTTCAAAGATGCAGCTCCTATTTTTCCCTTAACATCACCCGGGGACGAGAGACTGTCATTCAAACCCACTGGCATGACCTAAAGGAGATGAATATCATCTAATGTTACTGAAGCCGTCAGAACAGATAGAAACTTAAAGATTATTCTACATTTTGCTTGGAGAAAACCTCAGGTTTAGGAGTTAGTGTTCCAGTGTGTTCCTCCTGTTTCTCCTCAGCGCTGCTGGGCTCCGTCTCAGCCTCCTGCTTCGGGGTCTTACACCGCTGAGGGCTGGGTGACCTGCTCTCTGGACGCTTGGGGGCTTCAGCAGGGACAGATGATGCGCAGGGGGCAGATTTCTCTTTCGTCACGGATGCAACCTATCCCGCAAAACAAGGATTAGAATAACTAAACACAACTTCAGCCTCTTATAGTAAATGTTTGGTGACTTGATGAATACCTGTGTTTTCTTGACTAACACTTTTACGTCTGGCGAAATGCCGAGTTGCCGCTTAGATTCCTATAACAAAATATGAATATTCAGGGTCCTGGAGTACAGAGCCGTACTCATTACAATTTTGTGAAGTTACAGTAAATCTCAATGCATTTATTAAGATTTTATGATAAAAAAAAAAAAGCACCATATAATTGTGCAATGAAATGGTAACAAAATTATACACAAGTATCAAGAGATTTTTAAAAAATTAACATGAAAAAAAAAATGTTTGCATTTGTATTCAGCTCCCATGATTCAGTAATTTGTAGAACTGTCTTTCCCTAATTCCAGCTCCAGTTAGGCCCAAAATTATTCATACCTCTAGCAAATTATTTTTCTTCAAATGAGAAGCTTTTGTCTAATTGGAAAGACACTAAAACACTTTAAAAGGAGGATAAAAAAAGACGTAATAAAAACTGCTAATCAAAATGTATAGCCTTCTCAATGACCAAAAAACAATATATCGGCATTATGCAATCAAACCCTTCTTGTGTTTTCACTGGTATTTTGACAATTGTTTGCAATGAGCTCCACGCCTACTGAGGGCTCCTTGCCATCACCCTAATCTTTAGCTTTCTTCACTTCACAAACCTAAATCTGCCAGTGATAAGAATCATTTTAAGCATACCTGCAAAATCCCAGTACAATACATTGAGGTTTATGGTTGTAAAAGTGACAAGAGAAGAAGTTCAGAGTGTGAGTACCTTTGCAAGGCAGTGTAGCTTTAGATTTCGGAAACATACCTTTTTCTTTGTGGAACCTGCTGACACTTCTTCTATGGTACAATCCATCGCCTTGTGTGAGAGCTTTCTGGGCCTCTTTCTTTCTTGAAGAGATGTTCCCGAGTCTGCCATTCGAAAGAAATTAAGGTAAGTCTCGAGTATTCACATGCAGAATACAGACGACGTGGCAATAATGAGCTTTAGAGATGTAAAAATGTGAGACCAGTATATTAATAATTTCATAATTTTTTCTAATATATGGATTAGAAAATATATGGATATGACGAAAAAGGACAGCTGAAGGTTTCGGGTAAAAACTGACTTACATTTATAACTGTTCATGATCTCATTCGTTAAGTCTAGGTCCATCAGGAAAATAAAGTAATCCCAGATCATGACGCTGCAACCACCATGTTTCCCTATTGGTATGATGTTCTTTTGGTGATGTGTAGTCTCATTTTAGTACCAAACTTTAGTTTTGGAATCGCATCTCATTCGACCACAACATGCTCTCTAAAAGATTTTAGCAGATTGTTCCCGGATTTTGAAGTTTTCTTTGAAACAAAATGCTTCTGTCCTTCAGTCACACTCCTTAGTCTAGATATCTGGAGATTACAGAAGATTACTGCAACACACAGAAGACATCCAGTCGTAACTAGAAATTCCTGCAGCTCTTCCAATCACTTTCTTGGAAGCCTCCATGACTGGCTTTTGTTCAGTCTTTTCATCAACTTTGGAGAAATATCTACATTTAGAAATGTCAATATTGTTGCATATATTTTTACTCAAATTGTTGATGACTGGGTTAACTGCGTCATGACGTACACTTTAAAAGCTGGGTCGTTATTTGTACCACTCTGACTTTATTTAAAGTATGTAAGTGAGCAGCACAAGAAAAACTAATTCTGGTTAGACAGATTAACATTACTTGTGGTATTCAGACTATCTGTGACTGATTGCAGATCTAAACCAAAGAAGACTGACTCCTGGAAATTAATCAAATGCCGATTCAGCAAATACCTCAGTTTAATGGTGTGCAACCAGATTATTGCAGATTTACACTTATTGCTTTTCATTTTCATGTAACATCTTTGGTTGTTTTTCAGTTGGACAATACAGAATCTACGTCACATTAAAGGTTTAAAAACTTGTAAAATAATTTTTAGATAATTTGTTTTACATTTAAAAACCATGGCATTTTAAAAGGGAGTTTTGCAAACTTTTTTATACCCACTTTATGTTGTTTGGACATTTTAGAAAATTTGTTTCTATATATTCTGTCAATTTAGTGAAAGACACTGCAATACCAATATCAAGCCAGTAGGTGGCAATAATATCATCCATCCATCCATTTTCTGTTCACCCTTGTCCCTAATGGGGTCGGGAGGTGCTGGTGCCTATCTCCAGCTGCGTTCCGGGCGAGAGGAAGACTTGAGTTGCATGTGGATGAGTGGTGAAAACCTGATGAGGACAGATGGAGAGTAAGACTCACCACACTCAAAAGACAGATCCGTTTCCTCTGCTGCGTCTGTGTCAAAGCGGGGTGGTGCTGTGACAGGAGATAAAGGTGGTGCTGGAGGAGAAAACTCTTCCTGAGACGGACTCAGATCCACCTTTGCCCGAGCCTCTCCTGGCTCCGCTAAAGATGACGTTGAGGTATCTATGGCTTCTGTAGCACTGAGATCATGGAGTGTCGTAATCCCTGAAGTCTCCTATGCACAGAAACGTAAGACGCAAAGCACAAGCGGATAGTAAAGGTATTCACACCTTTACTATGGAGAAGTCCAGCTACCTTCTCCAGGTAGCTGGTGGAGGAAGCTACCTGGAGTAAGGTGACTAAATTTGGCACATTTAGTCACCTTACAACAGCAAACTTGCTGTGATTTTATGTGACAGACTAAAACAAAGTAGTGTCGAATTCTGACACGAAGGCTCACAGATAAGGAGCCTTAATTCTTTTGTTTCTTTTTTTTAATCTGTACTGTAGGAAACCAAAACCCCAAAAACTTCCCTCACCATTTTAGAACAATCTGCCGTGTGTTTCTTTGACCTCTTTTTTGTGGAAAATATTTGTTCATACTCCTCGGTGGACTCCAAGAGCCTCTTGGTTGGTTTCCGGAGGCGTTTGTTCTCAGACTGTCCTGTGTGCAAAAAACAAACACTTTGATATTTCAAAAAGTTTCGTCTCAGTAAAAAAAAAACAAAAAAAAAAACTATAAAGCACTTTGCTCGAGTCTTACCGGCTGTGCTGCTTGCGTCTGAAGAGCGCGAGTCATTCTCTGTGTGCTCCTCGAGATCTGGAGATGCTCTCATTGTCGGAGAACCCTTCATCTCAGCAGGTGCATCGGTCTCAGCGGACCTCTCACTCCCAGCTGCCTCAGTCTCAGCAGCTTCCTCAACCAGCTGCCAGCGCTTCTTTGGAGCCACAGCTATTTCTGAGGACTTCTCCAGGTAGCTGGCGGACGAATCGGGGCCAAATGAGTCTGCTACAGGCTCCGTCAAGCCAGACTGGTCGCTAATGAAGTCTCTGTCAGGTACATCCAAACGCAGGTCAGGCGTTGTGAGCTTCAGTTTAGACGGAAGCCTTTGTTTTCTGCGCTGCTTCTCCGAACTCCCGACCTCAGCGTGAGGAGGAAAGCCTTCACAGTGATAGGTGTCGGCTGAGGCGCCCGCTTTAGTGCAGAGCTTGGTTTTCACCGGCGTGCTTTGGCTCAGCATGGGTTTCTCCGACTGCCCGTTTTCTAATTTGATCTGAAGAGGTAGACCTTCGCAGGAGCCTCTCAGCGGACCACCTTCTGCTGCGGTGGGGATCACCAGGGGTTCCTCCTTTATTAAGGTAGCCGACGGCGGCAGCACCAATGGTTTGCCTTCTTTTTCTCGAGTGTCATGCATGTCCTTTAACAACATCAGAATAGTACTAAATTTGTAATTGGAGTCAGGTCGAAAGACACTCTGCTCAGAGTCACTGCTGTCCTCCATCGCTAGTGATTTGAACCTTAATTCTTTACTATCCTGAAAGGTGTCCATTGGAGACAGAGACAAAGAGGAGGAGGTAGATAGATCTGGTGGACTGTTTTCTGCCTTGACTCTAACCGGCTGCTGCGCAGGCCGAGTTATCCCCTCAGACTTTGACCTAACCACCGAGCCGTTGCGAACTGGTTTCTTATTCAGCTTCCTTGCGCGACGTTTCGGAGAGCTGTGGTTAACAAAGGAACATGTTTTGCTGGGGTATTTCCGATTTGGAAACAGTTCAGCTTTGACGGCAGCATCAGTAGGACTTTTGCCGAAGCAGTCTTCAGGAGGAGCTTCTGGTGGGATTCGGCCTGTGGCTGGTCCATCTTTGTGATTGGTCTCTTCTGCTGCTTTCAGAGCCTTTGTTATCAGATGGCTGCTGGCAGAAAGAGTCCCAGAATGCTTTTCACTTGAACCCTGGGATAATTTGCCTGGCCTCTGCTCAGGGTCTTTAGAGGTCGCTTTGTTTTGAAATATACAGGATGAATCAGACGGATCTGAACAAAGGTTTAGTTTTTTAGATGTCTTTTTCACTTTTACTGAAGCATGCTCTTTTCTGTCCTTGGTATCAGTGTCATATATTGGAGAAAGAGCTGTGCGTTTAGGTCGATTCAACATTGGAACTGAGTCTAAATCGGCATAAGGTGAGTCCTTCGGCTCCTCTTTCAGTGCACGTGTTGTTGTATGAAGCTGACCAGCCTTGTTGGCAGTTTCCTTTCCACCAACAATATGACCAAATATGTCCGACAAACATTTCTTCTTCTTTTTCAAAGCTTTGCTCTTATTGCCGTGTGCTGTGGAGTTTTTGAAAAGGTGGTGACCATTTCCGTTGGTCGCCGGACCAGGTGAGTTGGGTCGATTTGGGACAATGGAGACGGAGCGGTCCTCCAGCGGCTCTTCAGATGGAGGAAGGCTGGTCAGATGTTCTTCTCCATTGACAGGTGGTGAAAGTGTACTCTCACTGTTCCTCTGTCGACCAGGGAGCAGATACTCAGCTTCGGCCACACTGACTTTCCACGCAGTCAGCAAACTTTTTGGAATCTGCCCAGATCAGAATTTATGCTTAGATAAGTTTACACAATAAGAGAATAAAAGTTGAAGTCATGGAGAAAAAGAAACACAGTTCTTTGAATTCTAAAGTTACACATATCAGGAGTCAGGAAAGATTTTATTAGGGGGAGGAGGTTTAACAACTTTTAATATTATTTAAATTTACTGTATATGTACTAAATCATAGAATAGATTGCACATTTGTATTTATTAAACAAATGTGAACCAAAACTGAAAAAGCACTGTCTGAGAAACTAAGTGCAACCCCTCCAGCTTAAAAACAGATATAAGAGGGAAAGTAGCAGCCAGGTTTTGAAAGTTAAATGAACTTGATTTACTTAACAATCACAAGTCTACAAATTTGCTCACCTGGAGCATACAGACGTAGGTTACACAAAGCAGAGACGAAAACACCTCAGCAATGACACGAAAGAATCAACTGTTGTTGCCAATCAATCCTGGAAGAGTTATTATGTCTATTCCAAGCAAGTCAAGCAAGTAGTGGAAAACTTCAGACATTTTCCAGTCTTTTCGGAAGAGGATATTCCATCAATTTCAGACCAAAGAGGGCTCAGAGAAATTGCATCTCAAGCTTTATTCAGACATGAGGATGATAAATGTTAAAGTTAATAAAAGTTCCAAAAAGATCGAACAAGTGTGGCTTGTTTGGAAGGGTTGCCAGGAGAAAGATTTTTTTCTCTAAAAAAAAATGGTAGCATCATCAGCATTAGTTGTGTTAATACTTTGCTAAACGTGTAGACAGTGATGTCAATAACGCGTTCTTTAGTAACTGTGCGTTACTATTTTCTTTTGTAATTTAATTCTATTTCCTCTACGGGTCGTGACCACCGTTTCTGTGACAGTATCAGCAGCAACAGAAACATAAACAATGGAGGGAAGAGGGAGATGTGCATTTTGTTACTGGAAAATCACATTTATAGTTTTCCAGACAGTAGTGGACCACACAAGAACGCACAAATTAGTTTCTTTTTGTACTGTTGTAACCATTGAACAATCTCCCCTTCAGTTCAACCTTACAAGCGGAGATACATTGTTGATGTTACCATCAATAACTTGTAATTAAGTATTGGCAAAGATCAATATAATTTTCACAGGTGGAGGAGCGTTGTTGTTAGCAGCTGCTGAATGTAACTAAAAAAGTTACTTTTAATGTAACTTAGTTACTTTCCAAATCAAATAGTCAGTAATCTAACTACGTTACTTTTTCAAGGAGTAATCAGTAATCCAATTAAAGTTACTTTTTGAAAGTAACTATGCCATCACTGAGTATAAAGCTGTCAAAATATGCTAATGAAATAGAAAAAATATAGACTGATGCATGACAGACATTTTTTCTGTTTTCAGTGCAGAAAAAGACTGACTGATTATATGATAATCAACAATCAATAATCTCAAATGTTCTGACCATGTTGTAGCCGCCCTTCATATTTCTACAATAATTTAAAGAAGAAGAAAAACATTTGATGGAGCCTTTTACAGTCCGTTTTCTCCTCCAGTCAAGTTGAGATCAGAAAGCAGAGTTAGCAATGGTTGTGTAAAATATATGGTGTTGGTGAAAGAAAGCACCCAAAAAACCACAAAGAAAAATACTTGATACTTGCTGTGTACAGACATAATGCTCAAACGCAGCGTGCGCCTGCTGCTCACTCACTCACTCACTCAGACAAAGACACAATGGCGGAGCGTAAAATAAGTCAGCAGAGAAAGTCATTTCGAAGGCAGAAGAAATTCTGAGCAAAAAACAAAACAGACTAAAAGAGAAAACTGTAAAAATGCTTCTGCTCCTAAACAAAAACATGTGAATGGGAAAGTTTCAAAGATGGATGCCTTTGTTGCTGTTTCATTCACAACTCCAGGCTAACATGTTGTGGTAATGTCAATTAGGACGCCAGCTTTCATTTCATAGTACTTATTAATTAAACAAGGATTTATTTCAGTAGGGTTATTTCTTTTCTACTTGTCTTTTCTTTATTTTCACATATGTTGTTATAATAAACAAGGCTCCTACCTCAATGTAGTTTGGAATTTAAAATAAATAAATTAGAGTGATGCCTGGTGTTCTTTATGAAGCAAAGATTAGAATTAATACACTTTTTTCTAGATTTACCAGACAGATTAGGTGTTTTTGCACAAAGTATCGGTATCTGTTCAGTATCGGTTCGGTACCAGCTTGAATTTTACTAAGCATTGGATCGGAAAAAAAATCGATGGTATCGAACATCACTAGTGAGAAGAGGGAGGAGTCGTTTCTGCTGAAACCAGTGCAACAATTTGGGCCACTACTATTAAGAAGCTGGTCTAAAAGTGCCATTTTCTTATCTTTTTGGAAGTCATATAATACACAGTGGTTGAAACACTGCACATCATTTTGAATATGCCCTCCCCAATGTGAAACATGGCAATCATACTTTAATTATGTATTTTTTCAGCAGGTACAAACAAACTGGTCAGAGTTGATGTTAGATGGATGAAGCTAGAAAACAGGGGAAACCAATAGGATAAGAACCTATTGGAGATTGCAAAAGACTAGAGAGTGAGTTCAACTACCAGCAGGACAACAAACCTGAACAAGAGCAATGTTGCAATAGTAAGATCAAAGCATATTCAGGTGTTAGAATGACCCAAAGTCCAGCTTAATTGAGATTCTGAGGTGAGATTTGAAAAAAGGGACTAAAATTGATCGATTTTGCAGAAAACAGTCAGAAATTTTTGTCTGCAGATGTGCGAAGCTGGTAGAGGTCGATCACAGAAGACTTGCAGCTGTAGCTGCTGTGAAATATGATTCTAGAAGGTACTGACTCAGATGGACTGAACACAAATGCATGGCACACTTTTTAAATGTTGCTTTGTAGAGAATTTCTGAAACCATGGATCCTTCTCCTTCCACTTCACAGCCATGAGTTACTGTGCTGCTTACTTAATATCAAATCATTTACGCTGGAATTTGTGGCTGTAACCTAACAAATGTGAAAAAGAGTTATTAACACTTTTGAAAAGCTCTGTACGTTCTCACGTTCCCTTTGTGTTCCTGGTAGACAGGCTCAAAATTCTGTGTTTCTCCCCACGTGGGTCCGTAGCAGAGACAGATTTAGTCACTGTGGGCCTTTCACACACAACTATTCCATGTTGACTTCAGATTTGTTCAATACATCATTACTCTCTGGAATCTGTTATGGGTTTGTGTTCACAGCAGTTTCAAAATGTAAGTACTTCTACAACCATGTGAAGATCAGATTATTTCTTCAAAGGTCCTGATAGGTAAAACTCTAGAATTCAAAGATGCTGTACTTTCTTTTGACCGTGACTGTAAATGTACTTCTTTACCGTGTACTTGTAGTCCTTCTCTTTCTGCTTTCCCCTCCGTCGGAGAACAGGCAACTCCTCGAACTGATGTCCCCCTTCAAAAGGTAGAATGACGCTCCCTGGGACCCAGGTGCGTTCAGTGACCTCGCCGACCGTCTCCAGGAAATACATCCGACAAGGACGATTACTTGGTACTGAAGAGGTAAAAAAAAAAAACAGAGAGAGAAATGAACAGAGGATTAGTTATTAGTTGCGTTACACACACAAAATAAATTTGATTTAGTGCCAATTAGCCAGTGAGATCAAATGTTTCATAGAGGCTAAAGCTGCATATCATTAAATCTGAATATCAAATTTTACTTTTGTGAAAAAAGTGAAATTTCTTCATTATATCGATTACTACCAACAGTGTTAAATTTGTGGAGTTCCTTTTAATCTTTATAATAAGGACTTGCAGCTAATGAAAACTCCTTATTCAGTTTCTCAAAAAATATATATATATACTACACCAGTAAAAAATATATACTTTTATTGCAGAAATATGATCATGTGTGGCAAACACAATCACAGAGAAGACAGTTTTTCAAAAAAGATACACTCATTCCCTCCACAAGGAAGGTAAGCCTCAAAAGGTTATTTCTGTATACAAACATATTAATAGAAAGTTAACTAGAAGGATAAATGTGGTAAAAGGGAGCACAAACACAACTATAACCAATTTTGCTTAAAATGAGTTAACTTTTTGATGCTTTTCAGACTTAATCTTCAGATCCTCTATTATATTATTATATAAGAATTGATGGTTATTAGCTACTAGTTATGTTTTATCTGTCCACAGAACATAAAAATACAAAAAGTAATCAAAGCTTCATCAGAACTCACCTTTCATTTTTGTGTGGACCCCTTGTTTTGGGTCACAGACGACCTGGCAGGGCCACCAAGGTCGTCTGTTGAATTTTGCCCACACCAGGTCTCCTTCTAAGTACTTCACAACGGGGAGAAGTTTTTTCTTTGGGCTGTTGGACTAAGTCAGCACAAGGAAAACAATTTAATGTGAGACAAAGGCTAAAATGACAGGTCATCTTATTTCAAATCAAATCAAAACAGTGACCGAACGCTATAGGAAAGAACGTGCAGCTACTCTTTCAGTGTTAGATTTCATCAAGATACATTTCATCGAAAAGTGTACATTTCAGCATATATTTTTACCAATTTGAAAAAAAAAATTCAGTTTCTTTCTGGCCATAAACAACTTCTGCTCTTCTTTGAAGACCTAGATTCTAATGTTGAGCAATTAAGGTTACGTTTCTAGATACTACAAAAGAGAAAGAAATGCAGATAGCTTCTGACTCAAACAGAAAACAAAGGAATAATAAGACTATTCTCATTTTTTACATTAAAGCATATGCCACTAAACTATATCTGAGTTTTAATAAGTTAAAAATGTTTTTGCTTTATTTGAAATATTACCTAAACTATTAGGTAATATTTTTCTGTATTTATTACCTAATCAGAGCAGATTCTTATCTTTGGCTGACTGATAGATACATCACTATAAGATATATTTCAAGTGCTACTTTTAAAAGAATCTTCCCCTCGTAGATTAGATTTCTCCACTCCAATACATAGCCAAGACAAACAAATGTTCATTTGGTTGCACAAACAATGCAAAACAAATTCCCCACGTGTGTCCAACTCACATTAGAGTTGGTGCCAGCTGGTGAGACAAACCCAGGGTCAACAGGAGAGGTGAGTTCGACTTCGCTGTCCGACTCCTCGCCCACATTCCACCCGTCTCTCATAGTGATTTCTGGCAGTGCACTGGGGCTTAGTGTGGGGTTAAGTTCAGAAATAGTTTTGGACATCAGATTAAAGACTGTGGGTTTGTATGCTCTTCTCTCTATCACTGAGTTGCATGTGCTTTTGCTCCCAGTGACATTTCTGTCCTGGGTCGTGTTTGAGGGGAGCTGAAAAGGTTTGAGGTCCTGAACGCCACCGTGCCCCTCCTCCTCCTCCTTGATGTCACTGCTGTCAAACAGCATGGACCCAAAATGCAAGCCCCGATGCTCCCAAAATGCGATGGGAGCATCGGGGATGCGCTCGAAGCTGTCTGGACTACGAGGGGAGAAGCCGTTCCTGCTCCCGTTCTGCAGACTTTCAAAGGGGTCCATGTCGTCCGTGCCAGGGGACGAAGGTAGCTGGATGGGCGGTGGCTCAAACCCCTCATCTTCATCAGTGATCGAACTTGCACAGTGCAAGTTGCTCCTGGGGTGAAAGTCTTTGCTGTTGAGTGAGGCGTTCATGCGCTGTGGTCTCCTCTGTGGGCTGTAACCCGCATGCAGAGTCTCGAATGGCTCCATGTTGTCAGTGCCAGGAGATGGCGGCAGTTGGACTGCTGGTGGCTGAAACTCATCATCGTCATCATCAGTGATTGGACTTGCACAGCGTAAGCTGCTCCTGTCCTGGGGGTCAGCATTCAGGCGCTGTGGTCTCCTCTGCGGACTGTAGCAGCGAAAGCGCTCCAGCTGATTGTATCCCAGGAAAGCAGGCTGTGGCAGCTGGCCCGGTCCACGAGTCACAGTGCCACATTGGTTCCTATAAGAAGTGCTCAGAGGGCCGTTACGGGCCCTCAGATCTGGCTGGCTGGGGCCAAACACTGATTCGACCCTAGGACCCGGTCTGTATGACTGATTCATGTTGTCATCCTTATATCCTGTTAAACAGAAACAGACACTGTTAGATAAGGGAGCTGTGACGTTTAATACTACCACAACAAACATAAATCCGAGCAAAACAACAGCCTATCCAGTCTGCAAAGAAACTTGGAAAGCGACGACTGTGCGCACACACACCATGATAGCATGGCCTCCATTGTAAAAGGCCAGCTCAAGACAAAACCCTAAACACGTCCACCGGTGAGCTCCGTCCGCACGTTTCTGTTTGCGAGTTATTAGAAAAATAGCGCCGCTTTGTCTGCTAATTGCGGGTCATGGCGATCACCGAGACTGTAGTGAAGGTGGTGACACTGAGCCATCACAGGGAAAAAAAAAAAAAAACACACACACAAGAGCGGCTCACACAAACAAGCTACGACCGATCATAGGAAGCTACTATTAACTCACACATTGTCAACACGTGGAAAAAAGGGCGAAAAACCCACCATTTGGAGGTCGGTCACCGTCAAACCAACAGCGGATCTTTGTTGGAGTGACACAAAGCGACTGCTTTCCTCGGCTTTGCCTGCACAATCCCAGCTGCAGCAGCTCTGATAGTAGTAGTAGGCCCAGGCACAAGCTCTCATTCTCGGCACTTCATCGCCTCATCAGCAGCAGCGGCGGCGGCGGCGGCGGCGGCAGCGGCGGCCCTCCTCTTAGAAACTGTCAGCTTTACAGTGAAGAACAAGATCAAATCTGCCGTCACACCTTGAGAGCCACAACTGGTGTCTCCCTCTGCCACGGCAGATTGTTCACTACATGTTTTATCTTCGTGCTAGTCGAAGTGCCCCCGGTTATGTTAAAACAAGCCCAGGCTGACTGTGTTGGTGAGCAGCAGCCAATCGGCTACCCAGCTACCCAACCCCCAGTCTCCGCAGAGGGCCGTGACACTCGCTCACTGCCGCACACACTCGTGTAAATACGGGCGAAAGCGCAAGCGCGCGGGGTAGGACATCCAGGTGAAGTTACTGAAACTATAAAATAGCAGTAATAAACTCTGAGGAGTTCACAAAAGAACGAGGTGCCTCGGTGTTTTTGAAAGCAGGCTCTGGGTGTGTTGTTTTGTGACGGAGCAGAAGGGTTTCCATGCCACTCTCAGAGCGGCGCACACGGCCTCCCCGGTCAGACCTCACTCTGTGCGCCATGTTGTCTTCCCGCACAGAGGACTGGCAGGAGGAAGCAGGCCGCCAGGCAGGCGCAAAGGAAAATAAAAGATAAAGACGAGCAGGCGAGAGGCCGCTTGCGCCGTGAAAAGTTCTTGTTTTCTGTTCGCTTTTAAACAGCGATTTATCTCTTAGCGAGATCACACAAGCATGCCCTGTTACGCAGACTGAAATTATTCAGATTCAAAAGCGCAAAGTATACGTGAAAGAGCGCACAGTCGGCTGGAGTCCTCTTTAAGGATCACACAAAGACCCCGTGATTGCTTCAGACAGCCGATCCACGCATTTTTATATCTTACCCTATTTAAAAGTCCGAAATGTTTCTGGAAATATCCGGTAGATTACAGGGGGTAATATCTATCAATTTAAACACGATTTACATAACAACATGGCCCAGTGTTATTATGAATGAGCTCCTCCTTTACACATCCCTGTAAAACGCACTCTAAATAGTGTCATAATGACATCCGTGATTTAACTTGACTAACTGTAAATATGAGGATTTATTACAAAGTAATAGCTATTGTCAGAAAGTGGAAAGCCCCCTAGTGGCTACATAGGAGCATTGAATATTTTGTAATGGGTGGTTAGAAGGGGCTTTTTATGTCCTTGGAGTTGCAGACCAAAATAAATAAAAGCCATGCTAGAATTTTATGAGTTGAAGTATATTGCTGTAGCAGGACTTTAAATGTAGGTCAGAAAATAAATCTTCACTCCCTTAAGGATTGCAAAGCTGCAAGGTAACAGAACTAACTACTGATTATTACTATATGGTAGTCAGAGTGGTCGAAATTCTAATAAACAGGTTCAAAAAGGCTCTGCAAATTGGCAAAGGGGTGAACTGAGCTGGAGCCACATACTTGAAAAGAATTTTATTATGGTTTCACATACAGCACATTAGGATTTATTATATAATCCACAATGCATATTTCTGATTTTCAATAGTGACAAGTATAACTACATAAAAATGGAAGTGCTTATGATAAGTTCAATAACAAATAGGAAAGACATCTATATTTACAAAGTGCAGAAAGAATGAACACTGTGCTCAAAAAGTAGTAAGTTATAGTAGTTGAAGCTAATTAAAAATTTAAACACAAATCGTTTGAAGAGATGCACCGATCAATCCGCCACAGAGGGTAATTTTCTTGTCTGTTGTTGTAGAACCAAAACTAATGACTCCCACCATTTTCAGCCTCTAAATGTATTAAACAACTGTATGTATGCACTATTTGGCCTCAACAGAAATCACACAAATTTAGGGACAAATGCTTTGATACTTAAAAGGTGACAATCTGTTTATAAAATAACCTGGAGCCATTTTTGTCCTGATTAATGTGTCTTCAGCAAGAAATCTGAATCAGTCAAAACTGAAACTGGTAGGTCAAGCCTAATTGCTTAGCTTTGGTGCTGGGTTGTAAAACAAAATAAAACACATATTGTACAAGTAGACTAGCTTGAAAACATTTTCTATCAAGGAAGTGAGCTGGTTGATCTGTTTCAGAAAGTAAAACTAAAACAAAAACAAGCCATAAAAAAATGTTCTGGAGCCAGGGCCAGCTCAAGGATTCATGAGGCCCGAAGCAGAATTTCATTTGGGGGCCCACCTTTAATTCATCATAATGTCCATGCTTGGCTGCTTGGACAGTTTTACCTTCTGCCTTCAACTAGCTTGTATTTCAGTCGACTAGTGAACAAACATTAATTCATTTGACTATAATGCATTTTCAAAAGTCACTTTACATTATTAAATAAATAGTAATACACACAGAGTGCTCATTTAAAAAAAACTTTATTTCTTATTTTAAGTTTAACATGGTCACCATGTTGTGTAAATTCAATTTTGACTTATACCTTGAGCTGGCCCAGACTGAGGGAACAAACAACTCTGACATAAAGTTTGAAATGCTACTTATGACTTTTTTTTGCTTTTTCTGATGTTGTTTTTTTTTTTCCACGCATGCATGAATTAGTGCATCGGTAATTACACTTTAATTCACTTATTAGATGTGAGTGAAAGGTGATACAGTTTCTTTATTTTAAAAAAAGTTTTCTGACGCATGCTCATGCAACCAAATATCAGAGACGTCTGTTGAGCTATTCGCCGGGTTCATCCACTTTGCTGCTGGCATCACAGAGATCTCTACTTTCCATGATGGCGTACGGAAAAGGCGGAACATCGCTGCCAGGGAAGTCCAGTTTCTTGGGAATGCCGCAGTTGCTCAAGTCAAGTGTTTTTGCAGCATCACAGCCAAACTCCAGCTTTTTGAGACGAGCTAGACTCTTGATGCTGCCGGGCGGCCTGCCTGGGCTGACTTTATATCCCGCTGCCTTGGTGGTCCCCAGGGGTCTCCCTGGGCTGGTTTTGAATCCGGCCGCTCTGGTCGTCCCAAGTGGGCGTCCGGTACTTGTGCGGTACCCAGCCAACTTTGTAGTCCCCGAAGGCCTCCCTCTCCGCCCTGATTTAACAGTACCTTTCTTTTTCTTGGGGCCATCAGGCGCCAGGGCCTCGCCTGCCCCGATTCTCACCGCCTGTGGTTGGAAGTCACCTGGGGTCTCCTGCAGCTGGCATGTCATGGCTTTGTGTATTCCCTGTGGCAAGGGGGTAAGAGTGGCGAGGGACAGCTGCAAACCAGGGTTTGTCGGAGAGGCATAAAACTTGTTGGAGTGAGTGCTGCATAAATCAAAGTGGCTGGCTGGGTGGCAGTCCTCTGCCAGCCCACCGATACAGAAGTCACTGGTGCTGCTGCTCAATCGGTGCATCATTTTTCTGTCGGGGTGAAGAGAAGTGGAAATAAGGAGGAGAACATGTGGCAAGTACAAACTGAAGCAGCTTACTTTGATGAAGCGCACGGGCCTTTTTTTCAGGTTGCAGCACAAAACGTTAAGGATGAAAAACAAAAAGCAAAGCCAGAGCTTCTAAAACTATAACTTGTTCCAAATCAAAGCTTAGCCACTCATAACGCGTAAACGGATCAGCTCGTACCTCATTTATTGTTGGGTGTTGTGTTGGAACGGGTTAATTCTGTCTCGTAAAGGTTTGTCCCCTCTAAAAGCAGCAGCATCATCTTTGTGCGGGCGCTGCGCCCCCTGCGCCCCCGGTGCTCTGACCAGAGCTCCGTCCGGAAGCAACCCCGCTTTCTGCAGTTTATTTATGGCCTGGTTAATCCTTGCTGAGGAGGGTTAGATGGGACCGGCAGCCATTTTTGACCCGAAAAAAAAAAATTTAATAAAACAGCATTAACCGAGCACGCATGCGCAAAGGCGGGTCTACAAGACGTAGAGGGGATCAGAGTGACGTAGTGAGGCTGAGATCAAATATAACTAAGACCTTTCTAATTGTTGCAGAGCAACTACATCACTATTAGATACTCTGAAGCTTTTGTCTAAATACTGATATTAACCTCATGTCATTTTCATATTTCATCATATTAACAAAAACTTAGGTGTATTTTATTGCAAATTTAAAGTTTCCAACATGTTTATATTGAGAAATATATATATATATATATATATATATATATATAAATAAATTGGTGTTCTGTTGTTAACTAGATTTGAGCATGTAAAGACAGAAATTTTGGGCTATGCTTCTTCCAAACTAGTTCAAGTTTATGACAAGCATCTGTGAGCAAAAAATGTATATAGGTCCCGACTCTGATAGCTCTGGCTTCTTGTTTTGCGCTGGAAGGTGGACCTCTTCCGAGTCATTTAGGCTTTTGAAAACTCTAATCTACCATATTTCAAGATTATCCTACATTTAGCTCAATCCATCTTTCGTTTTAGTCTGATCAGCTTTTCTGTTGTCGCTCCAGCAACCCCACAGCATGACATTGCCACCACATTTTACAATGGGGACAATGTGTTCAGGGAGACGTGCCCCTTGCCTAAGCAAGATCTCTTCCCCTCCTTGATATTACTCCGTAAAAGCCAGATTTGTGGAATGCTCAACTAATAGTTGTTCATACTCTCACTAAAGAGTGCTCCTCCAGAGTTACAAAAGCCCTTAGTTTGCCTCTCTGATGACAGTTTAGATAGGCCGCTGTCTTTGGGTTGAACAGTGCCGTATTAAAACCTTGGAGAAATTGTTTTATTCCTCAGCTGTGATTTAAACGTTACTTTATCCCTGACCTGTTCACAGAAAAGTTGGATTCACATCTAGATTTTTATTACACATGGATGCATTTGCTGATATATTACATTTGTGTTTCAGACTAAAAAGACATTGATTAAATATGCCAGACAATTTTCAGATTTCCATTAGCAAACTCTCATATTCAAGTATTGTTTTGTATTTTTCTGTCACATAAAATCAGAATACATTAATCTTTGTGGTTCTAACAAATTTTAAGTCCGAGCCGAAGTGAACACTTTCACTGTCCATCCACGTAAGGCAAAGACAAAAATCAGTTTTTTGTAGTTTTTATTAACATCTATAAGAATTTAAGCACACACACTGGATTTAAGGAGTAACCGCAGTGCTAGGACAAATAGCAATATTTATGTTTGGGTTTGAAAAATTAAGTCCACAGGACTTAAGTCTCCCTGATGAGCTGGGTCAGTTTCTGGATCTTTGTCTTAGTGGACATGTCCACATATTTGTCTCCAATGCTGACAATCATGCCTCCCAGGATCGAAGGATCTGACTGTAAATAGAAAATGAGTTAAAAATTACAGACAACTCAAAAATATTGATGCAGCCCGATATGTTTTTCACCCCCAGCTAATTGCTTTAATGTATGTTTAACAAAAAAAACTGTACCTTGGTTTCCAGCTTGATAGTTTCCCCCTTCTGAAGAAAGCCATTGAGGGCCACTTTCAGTTCAGCAAGACTCGATTTATCCAAAGGCTGAAACAAAAATGAGTTACGGTATCATTTATCAAAGACCACATGTCTTTGATATGTGGTCTAACAGTACCAGATTACTAACTGGTACTGTTAGTATATAACTGGTACTGTTAGTAATCACTGGTACTGACAGTACCAGTGATTAATAAAGTCACTAGGTCTCTGTACAAACACATTTTCTACCTGAGCAGTGGTGACGGAGCAGATGACCTCTCCACGGTGTGCACTCATCATTTTCCCAAACGCAGAGATAACGTCACCAGTTAGAGTGAGACGACCATTATCAGCCAAGACATCTACAAGAAATAAACAAAACATGCAAGATCAAAGTTTACTCAGAAACAAAATGCACATATTTTATACAATATTATGTAGTTTAAGTTTACTGTGTTATATAACTATCTCTGTATTTTAGTTCAAGAGCCAGTTATAATTCTCTAATGTTAATAACAGACAAGGTTGAGTTATAAGGCAGAGAAAAATATGATGCGGAGACTAACAAAAGAAATCCATCATGTCTTCCACTAACATGTTTCAACACACAAGACAAAAAAACAGGCAAGGCAATAATAAGTACCAACAGAAATAACTGGTGTCAATATCGGTGTCACTATCTGGGTCTGAAATGAACACATTCATCCTCTGATTAACTACAGGGGAGGATTGAAATGTATCTTTAAATGATTTTTATGAGCATATTGAATCAGTTATAACGTCTGAGGTTAAATGTTTTCATCTTCTCTGATCAATTAGTAAAAACTGTAAGGTCAAGAACTCAAGACAAAAGATTAAAAAATATATATTTTTTCAACCGTTAACTAAGACACTGCGTATACTGGTAAACAAAATCTTTATGAGCATGCAGAGATCAGTGTTTAGTCGTAGCCCTAATCTGAGCCTCAAGTCTGCACTTGCACATCTAACATTCTTGTCAATTGTCAAATTTACTCTCTTGCAGCTCAGTTAAAAGTTTTAATGATCACTGTGGTCTAATGAGAAAATTTAAACTAATACAGTGACAACATGGTGGTTGAAACAAGAGCTCTGCACTCACTGATAAGGTTGACTGTGATTGGGGAAACATTGGCATTTGCAAGGGCATCATGGAAAGCCTTCTGCTTGATGCTGCGCTTGACATGAGGATTCATTACAATACCAGACATCTTAGGGTCCTTGATAAGGTCCTAAGAAAACAAGGCAGAAAAAAAGAATAATGTTAAATTAAATTAAGTTACGGTATATTAGATAGTTAACAATGATAAACAGGCAGTACTATATTTTGTAATTTCACACTAAACCATTGATATTATGCAAAAGATTTTTAATTTTGGTCCTATTTAAAGAAAAGAAAAACTTGATCAGATTTTAAAAAGAAATTATTAAGAAGTAGTGCTACCTTTACTTACTGCTGCTTACATACAGAAAAACAAAAAAACAACAAAACTCTGGTTTTGGGCATGAATAAATTAAGATGCACTCACTAGCAAATACATCACTTACGAGATCTGTGATTTTAAGGATCCTGCTTTATAAAGATTCTTAACATCCTTATAAAGCAGGAACACGGGGAGAACTTGTCTCACTTTGATGTAATTAGTGTGAATGCTGCAGACATTTACACTCGTTTTCCTGTTTCTCTTTATTCTGGTTGCTCACTTTTTTGCCGTGCTTCTTCTCCTGCATTCTTTGTGCTATTTTCACCATTCAACTTTTATGCTATTCAGCTTGCTCTCCTAATCCCGGCTACATCTTTTGGTAATCATAACCTTCATACTTTTGATGATATTCAGCTTTTTATGAATTTTTCACCCCATGGGGGAAATGATTACATCCTGTGGCAGAATTGAGAATTACAATATAAAATGTTGTGTTTCACAGTGGATGTTTCAGGTCCTGCCTATTAATTTCAATGAATCATCCAGTTTCAGGGTTGTCATGGAGGACACAAGGCAGTGGCCATTTTGAAGTTGAGCAGTTTAACATCATTTATGTTGTTTAACACCTGGGAATAATTTGAGCTTTTGCCATTGCTTTTTTCGTACTGCATGTAACATGTTTTTTGCAGTCACTGTGCTAAACGATGCCTCAAAACAAATGTTGATATCTCAGGAACCATAAAAGGTCTGTATTTCATTCACCCACCGTTTTTATCAGAAGGAATAGTGGAACATTTCTGTCCTTTTCCAATTTTAGGTTTTACCTGAGTTTTTTTTTTTTTTTTTTTTTTTTTTACATTGCATAGAATATATTACTTCTAATACTGTTTGGGTGGAATTTTTTGCATTGTTCAAAAGCTTTTACTCCTCTTCAACAGTTTTTCTGTTATAATAATCCCATTTAAGCACTTTGCAGGATTATAATTTGTTCTGGTGCTTCTGCCTATTTCTTGCATTTCTGCAAGTCTTCAGCAGTTGACTTCAAACGTTTAGGCATTTTCAATAAAAGCATTGAGCATTCAGCATTCACACTTGCATTTTCACAGGAAATGCACACTTTCTAGTTTTTTTGTGTATGGGCTAGAAATTATGAAAAATATAGGGGTTCCAGTTGAAACAGTGGATTTAAATCAGAATATTTTAGGCGGTGAACTAATAATTTGATTTAAATATAATTTATCTATTTGAACTGAGCTTAGAATTAATTCTTGCAAACAATGAAATGAGCACTGCACAACTTACAGAAACTTTCCCCAGCTCCTGCTCCACTTGGTCCAGTTTGTTCTGCTTACTGGCCGCAGAGAACAGAGCTGTGGCATAACGGCCCTCCACTCCATAGACTTGGATGGGAGGCTGGAAATAACGATATAGTATACAATAAGCAATTCCAATGTGCAGCTGTCCGTCGATGATAACAGTGATGGCAATTTTGTTAATGATTCTAATTCATTTACCTTAACCAGTTTAGCTACTGGTCTGATAACAGACGTGCTGAACCGGCGAGCCTGGTGGGGGAAAAATAATCACTGAGCCGTTAACAAAATGAAATGACCACAGAGCAAGCTAAGCCTTCTACGCCGTTTACGTTACAGTTAGCTGCAAAGCTAACACATTAGCAGTCATTCAAGTGCACTAACTCGTAAACATTTTGTGAGTATTTAGCGACCCTCTCTAACAACCAAAAATTATATAATGTACAGGGCATACAGTTAAGCTTGGTTAATATCGCTTAGAACTAAGATAAAATCCTGCAGATGACGAAAAAAAGTGTCAATGTCTTACCTGCTGTCCTAGCATGTGTGCTGCCATTTTCTCCTACAGCTGTCCAGAGTAGAACGAGCGACTGCGCATGTGTAGCTGAGAAGGATCAGTCTTCTTCTTCTTCTTGTTTTGTTTTATGGCAGCTGGCAGACCAACTGTCATGGTGCATTACCGCCACCAACTGAACTGGAATGTGGACAAGCGAAAGAAAAACTAATGCTGAAATCAACTTAATAATTCAACTTCATATTAATAAACTAAATAATCTCTATTAAGTTTGTCTTTTAAAAAAATAATTTAATTAGACCTTTCGTCTCTTTACGAAAGGTCTAAATTAGTCTTTATTATTTTACTGATATCACGACCAGAAATTTTATCAATTGTAAATTTAGTATAAATTTTTGGAACTACCTTCTTTCTGATTTATAAGCAATAATTATATATATATATATATAAAAAATACTGAATCGTTTCAGGGAAAGTATATTTAGGAGCAGTGTTTCAATGGGAAATAATTTTTGACAGATTGGGATGCTCAAAGTCGAGCAAAAGTATTCTAAAACATAATTTTGGAAATGCCACTCCCTAAACATTATTATTATTATTATTATTATTATTATTATTATTATCATTATTATTATTATTATTATTATTATTATTATTATTATTATTATTATTATTATTATTATTATTATAGGTTTAATTAAGGACAGCGTTGGAACAAATATTCAAAATGCTTTAAAATTAAAGCAAATATTATTCAAACTTGATGCTGTCTGATATAAGGAAACCATGAAATAATTTATTGCTGCATATTGTTACTGGTGAAAAGGATATTGGTTAGAACAGTATTACATTTTCTTCTCCATACTTCTCATGCATTAAAGACAGTGAAACTCCACCCAAATACTCAAGGATCCCATAAGGAAGGAATGATACTTGTGTTTTTCAGTTTTAAGGATGTTACTGGATATATGTTTTAAGTAGATGGATCACATTTCTCAGTCCCCAAGGGGAAATTTGCAGCGAAAGCTCTGCATATCTGTCAAACCTCAGAAGCAGGTGGCACTATATAAAAAAATAAATAAAAATAAGAAAGACCAGTCTGGCAATATGACATTGGCTAAAAAAGTTATATATCTCGTGATCCAACCTAAAGAAAGTCCAGAAACTAAAGTCATTGAAATATTTCAGTGTATAAAGCTATTACAAAAATTTCTAAGTTTTGGGACTCCACTGAACTACTATGAGAGCCAACATTTACTTAAAACAAACAAACAAACAAACAAACAAACAAACAAAACATTTTAATGACCCCCAAGTTACATATATATACATAAATACCGTCCAATATTTTAACTTCGCAATATTTGACCGCTTTCCCCTCCCCGGCGTGTAAATGGTGCGGACCCACATGTACTGAGTAACTTGTAATGTCTGTTGGGATTTACATAATAAAGTAGTGTCAATTTTTATAATACAAACAGAGAATATAGTTCAGAGGTTAATTTAATATAGCTATTCATACCTTTAACATTTTTTCTATTATTATTAAACTAAGACATTGATTTGATCCACGCTGGGCGCGGTGACATCATTAAAACAATAATACGCGTTGATCTGCAGTGTCGCTTTCCGATCAAGGTAAGCAAAGGTGAGCTTCTTGGTTAATTTGTATTTTTTCGGATAACGACGAGCAGCACTATTAATGCATGTAAACATAATAACATCTGTATTAACCAGCTGCAGGATCGGGGGAACCACTCCCATCCCAATCCTCCTCCATCTCCACCACCACCTGCTGGGAGACGCAGAGCAGTCACAACATACCCACCGGGTTTCCTGCGGGCTCAAAGCTGGTCGGCTTGCAGGCTGACAAGCATGGACGACAAATCGTTCACCAAGGAGGTGGATGGCTGGATCGAGCAGCTGAATGAATGCAAGCAGCTGACAGAGAACCAGGTTAAACTCCTGTGTGAGAAGGTAAATGCTGCTCATGTTTACAGGCTGGTTTAATTGGCTAGCGGACAGCTAGCTGGCACGTCTGCTGAATGTCTGAATTAGAAGGGGATATTTTCCGCAGCAACAGAAACCATTTGACTGCAGCCTTCATTTTCGAGAGATGCTACTCGAAATGCCTTCGATTTGTTTTTCACTCTGGTGCCTTCACAAAACGCTCTGGCGGACTCAGGAATAACCTGCTGCACGATCTGAAAGATGACAACAGCTATTGGTTTCTCCATATCTTGTTCATAATACCTCTAATTCCACCATTGGTGAATTTTGATGTGGGCCATAGACAATTGCCCAGGGCAGCATTAGATGGGGAAGCATGAGCACGAAATATAAAAAATAAAAAAAACAAAAATAAAAAAAATCAGTTGCACCTTGAACAAGTTTTCTATTGCTTTTATATACATGCAGTGGGGAGATGGTACTACTTGGTGTTTCGGGAAGCTAGGTAAATTATTTTTGCCAGGCTATAATGCATTTTATCATGCTGCAGATTCTTAGATAATTTCCTACATTTTAAGTGTCTGGAAGGCAGCAGAAGGAGGGGCTTGTCCAGGCCAAAGGAGACCTGTCACCTGGATAATTATAATTATAATAATGTCACTAAGAATGTAAAATAATTACAAGTGTAGTTTTGTTGGAGTTTTCACATAAACGTCTTTGATTTTAAGAATGTTGCACTTTTTTACTGTGACTTAGAACAAATTTAGAGTCATTGATGGCTCTCCTTTAGCTTCCATGTCATTCTTGTCCATTTATCTTTCTCTATTAAAATATTTATAAACTGCCAATTTTCTCTTTCTCTTTCATCTTATGTCTCAAGTAAGGTTGCAAGTCTTTTGTTCTTTGTCACTAAAGACTTTCAAGAAACCTGTTTTCCACTGGTTTCTGTGGAGGTACCGGTATGAACTTGAGTTTCTCTTGGCTCTTTGTTCCAGGCCAAAGAAATTCTTACAAGGGAGTCCAACGTACAGGAGGTGAGATGTCCGGTGACCGTCTGTGGAGATGTCCACGGGCAGTTTCATGACCTCATGGAGCTGTTCAAGATTGGAGGGAAGTCTCCAGACACCAACTACCTCTTCATGGGAGACTATGTTGACAGAGGCTACTACTCTGTGGAGACAGTAACACTGCTGGTTTCTTTAAAGGTTAAACTTCTAACATTAATGCATATTTAAAGCCTAGTTGCTATAAATTATTATTTGTTTTCTTCAATTGTGAGCCTTTGTGTTCAATATTTTAATGTTATTGGAGAAACTGGTACTGAACGCTGGGAATATGAGTCTGCAAATTAATCTTGTCATAAAAAAATATCTATGAACCCTTTAAAAGTGCATTATTTTATGTTTGAATAGGTACGATTTCCTGAAAGAATCACAATTCTCAGAGGGAACCATGAGAGTAGACAGATCACGCAAGTGTATGGTTTCTATGATGAGTGCCTGAGGAAGTATGGAAATGCTAATGTCTGGAAGTACTTCACAGACCTTTTTGACTATCTGCCCCTCACTGCACTAGTAGATAACCAGGTAAGGATATGAACATGGAGTACTGCGGAGGAGAGTACTTAGAGTTATGTAAAAAGCCAAAAAATAAAGACTCATGTATTTACTTCCCTGTCTTTAAGATTTTCTGCCTTCATGGAGGATTGTCCCCGTCTATAGACACGCTGGAGCACATCAGAGCGCTGGATCGGTTGCAGGAGGTTCCTCATGAGGTACACTCACCCCATAGCAATTTAAACCATCGGCTGGCATAACATAATTTTCTATTTATAAAGACAAGTGGCAGGAAATAAACAAATTCAGATGTGCATGTAGCATTGGCACTTGGCTAAGGGATGTGTTGATATGGCTTTCTCTGCTGATCCAGAATTATCCTAGACTTTGTTTTGATATACGCATTGAACACATATTGTCTCAGAGGAAAGGTTTGCCAACCACTAATCAGTCTTCCTTGGCTATTTCAGTCCTCAGACTTAAATCCCGAAGGAATCCTGAGGAGTTGAAGGAGAAAAAGCAAAAGAGAGAACCCAGCATTCTGGTCCATCTAAAGCTCTAAAATCCACTTCCAATTGTTAATAGTCATTGTCTTGCAATTTGAAATGGATGAATTACATTGTCAGCATGTCATCGACGTCTAACAAAGGTTTCATAAAAGAACAATTAATTTGATTCAAATGTATTCAAGTAGTGAGACATCCAAAAAGAGGCAGGGCACCGTCCCCAGATGTCCAAGACACCATTGCTCTGCGGAGAGTATGTAGAGAGGAGTAGTGTTTCTGTAGGTTCAAAATTACTGTTAAAGAGTTAAAGAGTAGAGAGTGATGTATATGTATGTATAAAGTCAGGGATGTTCCACCAACACTGACACTTTGCTCCATGTCTTAGGGTCCTATGTGTGACCTGTTATGGTCTGACCCAGATGACCGTGGTGGCTGGGGCATCTCACCTCGTGGTGCCGGC
Source organism: Brachyrhaphis roseni (assembly GCA_903066815.1). Lineage (NCBI taxonomy): Eukaryota > Metazoa > Chordata > Actinopteri > Cyprinodontiformes > Poeciliidae > Brachyrhaphis > Brachyrhaphis roseni. The sequence goes on from CAEFZY010002388.1 coordinate 33,238, forward strand.
TATACATTTGGCCAGGATATATCTGAGACTTTCAACCATGCAAACGGCTTAACTTTAGTTTCAAGAGCCCACCAGCTGGTGATGGAGGTACTGTGACTTTCACTGCTCACTGAATAATAAGAAACAGGTTCTAAATGACTGATGCTGTTCTTTAGACATAAAGACCATGAGATTCTCTTCATACAACACGTGCATTAATCTGAAATTCAACCCCAACTGGCTAAGCAGGGCTTTGCATTCGGTTTACTGGGAAACATAAATATATTTGAATAGTTCTTAGCTCCTAGTCATGTTCTGATGCTTACAGATAATCATGGCCATGTCTAAACAACCATGGAAACAGGATTGCATCTTAAACACCATTTATGGCCCCAACAGTTAGTAACACTTAGCTTATCTCTTGATCCAGGGTTTTAATTGGTGCCACGACCGCAACGTAGTGACAATTTTCAGTGCACCAAATTATTGTTATCGTTGTGGAAACCAGGCAGCAATCATGGAGCTAGATGATACCCTGAAATACTCCTTGTAAGTGCAGTTTATCTTCTAAATCCAAATATTCTAGTGGAACTCTGCTGTTTAGTAAATGCAAAATACATTTATATATAATAATTAGGTCTGATGTATCCTTTAGCCTCCAGTTTGACCCTGCGCCTCGCAGAGGAGAGCCCCATGTGACGAGGCGCACACCAGACTACTTCCTGTAAACAACATGATGAGAGGTGGCACAGAGGCTAAAGAAAAGGAGACTGTGGTGGTACACAGGCTTTGTGCCATGATATTGACTTTCACACACAACTTCTTCTTGATTTTTACCTGTCTGTGCATGAATTAAGTGCTTGGAATGATTGCCACTCTTTACTGTACTGTTACACTCCCTGTTGGTATGTCAGGAAATAAAAAATATTACTGGTTAGACTGTTTGACCAAATAAGGTCTTTAAACTGCATCCTATATTTGGCATGACCTCATATCCAAGAAAGCAGTGAAAGCATTATAGGTATTATTTTGTAGCCAAAGTAGAACAGCGCATTCTGGAAGTAGAATAATAAGGCTAAAAGCCAGAAATGTGTATGATCTATTTACACTTTTGTATTTGCTTTCTTCTTTTCTTTTTGCTGCATTGCATTGGAAGAATGTTCTTTTTATACTGTTTCAAGTAGTTGTGCTTCTGTTATCACAATGTATTTATTTAAACCTGCATTACTGCTGCAAATGATCTTACTTGTGTAGTATAACTTAATGTTTTTCAGCCAGAGCTATCTAAAATAAAGAGTTTGGCATTCCCTCTCTCCCTCAACAGTTGTGGTGCATTCGCTTTCTGTTTGGGGATCAGATTTTTCAAGTTCACAGTTGGGAAACTCAACAACAGAGGTCTCAGTATCAAGTATGGCTTCTGGACATACAGTCAAAAATGTAATGAAAGTTGCACATGTAATTATTTATGAACACTTCAAACATTTTTTTTTTTTCATTAGACAAAACATACATATAACTTTATGACACCCAAATGTGAACATGTTCTTTTGATGTTTGAACACATGAAATGGAGATAAATGAATCATTGTTTTGTATTCCTAATTAGCAGACTTCTTACTACAACTTGGAGCAAATTTCACTGGCTTTCCAACTCGCAATTGGAACCTGTGCAACTTTGTGTAATGTTGATGTTTTATGCTTGTTAAGGAAACATTTTAATTACTCTGATCTACAAGTATACTTGATGTGGACTGGTAAGTATACCTAAATATTTCAGAATTGTAGCGTTCATAGATTTTTCTTGTGGGTAATAACTATAAATACATCCATACATCACTACCCCTCCTCTACCCAAGCTCTTATTCCTGTAACAGTATTTTTTAGACAGAGAAAAATTGCGATGTTGGGTTCCTTCTCTTCCTGTCCAATTGAATATATTCAACTGAGACATTCTCCTAATTTACGTTTACATTAAAGATAATACATCAAAATATACCAAAACAAATTTTACAGCTGCAATCAAACATGTGAAATGAGAAAATATTTACATTTGTGAGTGGATCTGCTGTTTGTATTCGTTGTTCTTGACGTACGCCCAGATAAAAAGCGGTCGAAGTTAGAGTCACCACCTCAAAGTCACCGCTAGATGGAGACAGAGTTCTTACTGTTTCGATTATTACCATGAGATCATCGCGGTGATAGACAGAGAGTAAGACAAACTGGTTGATTTTATTGATTTTTACAACATATTTTGTCTATTTTTTGCACTTTGCATAAAATCACATGAATCTTTTTTATTGTCTTTGCTTTTATTGTTTCCATTCTATATTTTAATTGAGCTATTATTTACGTTCTGAACTAAAATGGCTTTTATTTTAGGATTTATCACCTTAGCATTGGTGCTCGCGTGTTTCTGCAATTTCCTCGCACAAGTGTGTAGATTTTATAAAGTTTTAACGCATTGATGATTTACTGCCTTGGAAATGAATTTCGCAGCAAAGCTACAGATTTAGCAGAAGTTGATGTCTACAAAATAAAAATCTTGGTATCAAAAGCTAAGTGAACTGAGGCATTCTTGGTCACATAACATTTACTCTAAATATCGCGTTTCATTTAAAAGAAGGGAACGTTCATACACTTTCTTCAAAATGCCTGATTTTTTAATTTTTTTTTTTTAGCATATTTAGGCTATAAGTGTGTTTTCCAGTGTGGACGGAGGCAGGGCTTTTATTTCGCCGTGGAGTGTTTCCGGGCTGTGGGGAACGCTCCGTGTTGTTTGATGTGCTGACGCCGCTGCATGTAAAATTAGCTGGCTGCAGCCAGTTAGGGCCATCCTCTCTCTCTCACACACACACACACACACACACACACACACCCACACACACACACACACAAACACAGAGAGACTCCCGGAGCCCACAGTGCAGTAAGTAACCTGTGCATTTATCTGATTTGGATCCGCAGAGAGGAACCCCGCTTCCTCCGATCGGAGGGGACTCGAATCATACGTCGTGGCTCCTCTTAAAGCCTTGCTGATACTAGTTGAATCTGGAGCGTCTCACAGCTGGATAATAGCTGGCCTCTGACAGATGTGGGTCCTCATTATTCTGCTAGAAACGAGGACGCTCTGGGTCTGATTGATTAGAGGAGGCTTTGTGCGAGTTGTTCTTCCAGATGTTCTTTCAGCTCCAGCTGCAGTCCAGATCTGACTGGTCTGTCTGGTTGGTGAAGACGCTGAAGTTGGCATCCGATTCGAAGCTTTCGATACAGCGCTTTGGCTAAAGGGCAATTCTGCTAATTTAACCTCTCTGGTCTAAATGTAATCCAGCTCTAGTTCTAAATCTGAATTATTTAGAATGGTCAAATTGAACCTCAGTTCATTTGGATTTTGGTTTATTAATGTTGTTGGGCTATTTTGCACTTTTTAAATATTCTACAAATATTATTGCTATTTTTGGAATCTTTATTGTTTGTGAAAACTCAAGAAGGAGCAGTTTCATGCTTTTTTTGTTGTGCCATTTTAAAAGTACTACAGTAGATCGAAGCTTTTACAGAATTATTTTTGTAGTGATTGCAGGTTCAGTAGCATGTAGTTTGTGTTTGTAAAACTTTTCAATTTGAGACAATGACTTATTTATCTCAAGATCAGGTCACGATTGGTCCAGTTTGACAGAATCTTACCTGGTCAAATCCAGACAAAGTTATTTTACTGATGACAGATTCAATGAAGCAATATTTGTAGTTTTAGTTTTGGTTTCACATAATCTTATATTGTGTCCAGCTTACAAAATACAACTTTTCAGTTGTTCTATGTTGTTGGATTCTATTAAACGCTTTTGAAAACCTTTATGCAATTTGCATAAACACCCTCTAGAAAATTGCGAGTTAATATTTTCCACTTTGCAAAGTTTGAGAAGAGCTCCACCTCAGATCAGAAAATGACAAAAATTGTTTTACACATAACAGTTCTTGATAATAAAAAAAGACTTGCAGAAACAATAAGAGGTTTTCATAAAACATAAAATAGGTTTTATAGACCCATGGAATTCAAGTTTAAATCAATCAATCAATCAAGTGTATTTATATAACACTTCAGCAACAGTGCAGATCAAAGTGCTTTAAATCAGAAAAAACATAAAAACATCATAAACACACAATAAAGTCACCGATATGTAATATTTCTAACTGTAAGGAGTTTAATGCAGTCTGGACAGGTTATATGTAGCGGAATAGCCCTTTAATGAAGAGCAGAAGCCGACACTTCTAATCAGATGCTAACTTCAGCATCGTTGGGCAATGAGTGTGTCCAGCGTGTTTACCCTGCGATCACTGACAGAAAGCTGCAGCACATAAACAGTGGAAAGTCACTCTTATACTATCCCCTGTGATGCTGCTTGTGTTCATTATGTGATTCATGTATCTCGAGTTGCTGTGAATTTCAGGTTAATGTGTAGCCACGAAGGCTCTCTGTGATTGGCTGAGAGTGAGGGCAGCAGCAGCAGCTCAGGGTCTGCAGATTAAAGACCTACAGTGAACAAAGTTCACTCCTCTCATGTCACATTAATCTTTCTCTCTCAGCGTCAGATTAATGCTATCAATATATTAATCAATGTTTGTACCACATTAAGCGAAGTGTTCTGCAACCGCTGTCCAGAACAGTTATTTAATGTTCTAAACCTTTAATTCGATATAAAGAGTCGGCATTCCTTCTGTACAACACACAGAAGCAACTTCATGAAGCAGTTAAATACTTAAATTCTTGTAGCTGATTGTCATGATGCTGGATTCCTCCACTCTTTCATCAAGTGTGGTCCAAATGATGTAACAGCTCACCGGGTTTCATGCTGGTGCACAGAAAAAAAAACAAAAAAACCCTAATACCCAGAAATGGTAGGGAAATATACCAAATCATTAGAACTTTGCTATTTTAACACCGGCACTACATGTCACTGAGAAACCTAACAACAAATATAAAACTAAAAACTGCTGACACTGCACTAACGGTAGTGATGAAATGCCTAAATGCACCCTGTCACTCACAAGTTGTACCACCATCTTTAGCAGCAGGAACTTTTAAGTCTCTTTAGAACATCATGTCCATTTAATGAGATCGTCATGTTGTTTTATCCAAAACTCTCTTCATGTCCCACCAGTCAAGACTGGGCTTTGACTTGGTCATTGTAACACTTTGTTCCGTTGCTTTGCAGCCATTCTGATGTAGATTTGTTGTAGTGTTGTTGTTTTTTCCCCCCTTGCTGTTGGTGCTATTTAGCTACACATTACATTTAATTTGTGCAAGCTTTCCCTTTCAAAATAATTAGAACCTAATTTAATTCAAGCACAAGTAAGGACAATTCAAATATCAACAATAGTTTGAGAATCGTGATGTGGTGTTTTTCCTTTTACCCAACATGGTGCTGTGCATTATGCCTGGTCATTGGCACTTTAGTCTCTTCTGTGCTAAGAAAATTGTTTCAGTGGTGCTCTGGTTCTCTCATGAGCAACTCTGGAAAGCTAAGCCTTTTAACATATGCCGTGTGAAATAAAATACGCTTGTTCAGTATTTATCTAGCTGACCTGCAATGGACTTTAACATTTAACATCAGAACCACATTTCTTGGAGGACTACATGGTTTCATTTTGGGGTGAATTTGTATTCTACCTGGAAACTCTTTTGGAGTTTTCTACTTGAAATGAACCTTTGTTCCTGTAAAAAAAAAAAAAAACTTCAAATAGCCTGTAAAAAGACTGATAACCCTCCTCTGATAGATGAGATGCAATAATTTCCTGAAATCGTTGCTGATATGTTTCCCCCTGAATGTATAAACACATATATGTTCAGAGCAGCAAAAGGACAACCTCCCACTTTTATAGATCCATATTACTCAGATGGGTCAACATCTGCCTTCTTATTTTGGCTTTAAGTCCCTTGGAAGCAGCAAAGATGCATTTTGTTTTCCTGCAACTCTTTCTATTTGGTTGCCAAATCTACAGCAAAACTCAATCAAATAACTTCTATGGTGTTTTAAACTGCTACTTTTCTTACTTCTTGTAGCAACTAGCTGCGTTGCAATGCTAATACCAGCTTGTTTGCAGTGCAGTAACATTATCAGAATTACTTGGTATCTTTGCTTATGAAGAGTTTGAAAGTTTTTCCTCGTTGCTTTGGCCCCAATCACCACGCTAATGATTATAACGACCTTTACTCTGAATAATGAGCGTCCTGCTTTGCACATCTATAATAAGTCTCTTCTCTGTTTGACTTTGCAGCCTTATTTGCTGTCATATTGTGAAAGAACTTTTTCTTTTATAAAATGTAAAGTTACGTGACTAAAATCACACTTTCTACACTCAGCAGGGTCTGATTTGCTGATGTAAATCCTCCAATCCCTTTAAGACTTTCTGCAAACTGCTGTTGAGTTTCAGTTTGAGATTTACCCTTTTGCTGCACTCATGGCCGGGTGCCTAACAATCCTTGTGCCAAGTCTGGCCATTGCCATGGCAACATTATACTGAACTGAAAGGAGCATTGTATCTCTCTAGTACTACTTCTCTGACTTCTTTCCCCCAAATAGAAGTCATTTGTACTGGAGGGACGCCCTGCACTCACTAGCGCCTTTCATCTTTTTACCATTTCTCTCTGCAGATAGATATGGCAGCCGAGCTATCAACCTCCATAAACATCAAGGAGCCCCGGTGGGACCAGAGCACATTTATTGGTCGAGCCAAACACTTCTTCACCGTCACAGACCCGAGGAACATCCTCCTGACCAACGAACAACTCTCGCACGCACATTCAATCATCACTGACTACAGGTAAAGCAGTTCAGCAGGAACAAGGAGTGACTTTGGGAAGAGGCCTGCTCACATGTTCTCAATCTTGCAGAAAAGGCATCGTCTCGCCGGGTCTGACGGAAGATGAACTGTGGAGGGCCAAATATGTTTTCGACTCGGCCTTTCATCCCGACACCGAGGAGAAGATGATTCTGATCGGCCGCATGTCGGCTCAGGTTCCCATGAACATGACGATCACTGGGTGTATGATGACGTTTTATAAGTAAGATCTGCACACACCTCATGACTTGGTGAACATTGTTGGGACGTTTTCTGATCTGTTGTTTATTCAGTGGCTTGCAGAGCTATTCATACCACTTTATCTTTTTTTTCCACATGTTGCTGCATTACAAAACATTAGTGAACAAACAGCATCATAAAGACCGAGGAATACAGCAGACAGATCAGAGATAAATAGAGAAGTTATAAAACACCTAGGAAAGGACTGTTTTGAATACTTTCTAAATATGAGAAGATTATGGCAACACTTAAAATCTACCCTAAGGAGATCATTGATTAGAAAACCAGGCAGTAGACCAGGAGCAGCAGCATGAATCCACAACTCAGGTAGGATAATCTACAAATCTGACTTTCATGGAAGAGTGGCATGAAGAAAGCAATTCTTGAAAGGAGGACAGAAATAGTGTTTTTGAAGTTTGCCACTAGCCAGGGTGGAGGTAGACCCTCAGACCAGGTAACGACCCTCAACGTACATCCAGGGATACAATAACATGCCTTAGATCAAAGCATATTAAGTGTTTAAGAATGGGAAAGTCAAAGTTTAGACCAAAATCCATTTGAGATTCTGCTGCAAAACTTGACCAGATTCCCTCCATTCAGTCTGACTGAAAATGAGGTATTTGCAAATAAATAAAAAAGCTGGTAGAAATATATCCCAAAACACTTGCAAGTGTATACAATAAGAAGGGTAGTTCATATCCAAAAGTATTAACTCAGAGAGGACAGATAAAAAGATCCTGCAATTTTCTAGTTCTAATTGATAAAATCCTAAAACTATATAACTGTTTTTTGTTTTGTTTTGTTTTTACTGATTCATCACATAAAGTCCTGATACTATACATTGAAATTTGTGACTATAATATGTATAGAGATTAAAAATGAATACTTTGCAAGGCATTATAAATCACCTTATGGATCATATTATAAAACTTTGAATCCTGTTTCCAACAAGAACCTCAGTGAGTGCTGATTTTATTTTGTAGTTAAACACAGACGACTTGTGTTCTTCTCACAGGACAACTCCTGCTGTGCTGTTCTGGCAGTGGATCAATCAGTCCTTCAATGCAATAGTGAACTACACCAACAGGAGCGGTGACGCTCCAATCACAGTCAGGTAAGAGACAGCAGCTGCAGCTCGGACTCAGCCACGTACGGATTAACCCTTTAATTTAACCGCTCCTGTGCGGACCGCTTTGGTTTAATGCGACTCTTCTGTTTGCAGTCAGCTTGGCACAGCTTATGTCTCTGCTACCACAGGGGCAGTCGCCACCGCTCTAGGACTAAATGCACTAACAAAGGTACCACTTCATCTAACCCCGTAACGCATCCCATTGTAATGGCAGCTCTTGTGTTGACTCTTTGACGGACATGCTGCTGTTTGATGGGGAAAGCTCCAAGTCCAGCCTCGGAGACGAAGCAGTCAGGTGAATCTGTCTCCTGTTCTTTGTTCTCCTGCAGCACGTGTCTCCGCTGATTGGACGGTTCGTTCCGTTTGCTGCTGTGGCGGCTGCTAACTGTATCAACATCCCGCTGATGAGACAAAGGTAAGGAGGGGTGGTGGACGGGAATATGCTCACTTAGCCTGGTTGTTGTAGAGCAGCATCACTTCCAAGCACCTGGTTGGGATGTATTCAATAAAGAAGAAGTATGTGTCCTGATCAATCAATCAATCAAATTTTATTTGTATAGCACATTTCAGCAGCAATGCATTTCAAAGTGCTTTTCATCATAAAAACACAAAAATACAAAGTCATGCAACATAGAATAATGAAAAACTACATTAAGTCAAGTTCTATCATTAAATTTGTAATTGATTATGTTTCAAATGCAGTCCTAAACAGGTGGGTTTTTAGTCGAGATTTAAAGGAATTCACTGTTTCAGCTGTTTTACAGTTTTCTGGAAGTTTGTTCCAAATTCGTGGTGCATAGATGCTAAAAGCTGCTTCTCCTCGTTTGGTTCTGGTTCTGGGGATGCAGAGCAGACCTGAACCGGAAGACCTGAGAGGCCTGGATGGTTGATATAACAACAACAGATCTTTAATGTATTGTGGTGCTAAACCATTCAGTGATTTATAAACTAACAACAGTATTTTAAAGTCTATTCTTTGAGCTACAGGGAGCCAGTGGAGGGACTTTAAAACTGGTGTTATGTGCTCTATCTTCCTGGTTTTAGTGAGAACACGAGCAGCAGCGTTCTGGATCAGCTGCAGCTGTTTGATTGATTTGTTGGACAGACATGTGAAGAGGCTGTTGCAATAATCAATGCGACTAAAGATAAACGCATGGATGAGTTTCTCTAGATCAGGCTGAGACATTAGTCCTTTAATCCTGGAGATGTTTTTTAGGTGATAGAAGGCCGACTTTGTAATTGTCTTTATGTGGCTCTGAAGGTTCAGGTCAGAGTCCATCACTACTCCCAGGTTTCGGGCCTGATCGGTAGGTTTTAGTTGTAATAACTGAAGCTGAGCATTAACACTAGATCGCTCCTCTTTAGGTCCAAAAGTAATAACTTCAGTTTTGTTTCTGTTCAGCTGGAGAAAGTTTTGGCACATCCACACATTTATCTGTTCTAAGCATTTATTCAGTGATTGGATTGGTTCTGAGTCACCTGGTGACATCGTTATGTAGAGCTGTGTGTCATCTGCATAGTTGTGGTAGCTAATATTATTTCCTGCTATAACCTGAGCCAATGGGAGCATATAGATATTGAATAAGAGGGGTCCTAGGATTGAACCTTGGGGTACCCCACATGTGACCTTTGACCTCTTTGATGTGAAGTTTCCAATTGAAACAAAGAAATCCCTGTGCTTTATGTAAGATTCGAACCAGTTTAGCACTGGACCAGAGAGTCCGACCCAACTCTCCAGTCGATTCAGTAATATGTCATGGTCCACAGTGTCAAAAGCTGCACTGAGGTCCAACAGAACCAGCACTGTGGTTCTCCCACAGTCCGTATTTACATGGATATCATTGAACACTTTTACAAGGGCAGTCTCCGTGCTGTGGTGAG